>JAOEHQ010048311.1:0-21049 GCA_025447715.1 Asclepias incarnata
TATCAACCCCCCTTCCCCCCTTCCGTTTCTCAAAAAAGCAATTGATTTACTCAAATTATCACTCTCATTTATTCACTAATTTAAACATCTCCACTAAATATACATATAATACCCTTAATGAAATAATTTACAACATAGATTCTCTAACTCCTAAAATAACTACACTACCCCATTTTACACCAATCACCGTCGCCGCTACCACCATTGCCGCCACATCGTGCGGGCGTGCGTCTAGTACCTATTAAGGCATTAACCCCGCCTCCCCCCCCCCCCCTCTTCTCAAATAATGAATTGATATCCTAATTTGCCCCTAATATTTTCTTAACTATTTTAAACATCTCCACTTATATACCTATAATAAATACTCCTATTAATTTACACTATTTATTCCTTAACTTTTAAAATAACTACATACCCTTTTACATCAATTAACTTTACATCAATTGTCTACACTACTCACCGCCGCCGCCACCACACCAGTCGCCACCACCAACACCAGTAGCCGCCACCACCGCAGCCGCGTTGCTCGGATAACCCCTGGTAATATACAATACGGATACAATACTCGGTACAAGACTATAGTTAGAAAAAAAATAGTATTAGAAGAAAGTCTTGGTTATTTTTAAATTAAATATTGATTGATTCAAGCTCCAAAAGTAAAACTGAATCTTTTTTTTATATTGAAACTTACGTGACTAGTGATCTTATTAGGATTAAAAAAATATGGGTGACAGCAAATCATAGAACATGACAAGCCTTGATCTCATTCATCAGCCATTTACTAACAAATAAATCAAGTTTATTGTTTCCCTGGCACCATTTTTCAAACACAGGTCTGTTTCTCCATCTTCAACTTTTTCTGCAGTTTATAATCTTCTTCATTTATATGTATGTATTGATATATATGGGGAGGTGAATATAAGGCTGTTCCATATTTTTGTTTTTTAATCCATAAAATTCATGGGGCCCAGGTCATTTATTTATTATACAACAAATACTAAAAAATGAGTATGTGAGGAGTTCCATACCTAAGCTTAGGTATGAGACCTTATATTCACTTTTGCCGATATATAAAGTCAAAGCTTCTACAGAGCGAGCTTTACCAGTCTACTCATTTATGTGTATGTGTTTTTGTAATTATATATGTTGGAATGGTGAATGAGTTTTTATTTTGGGTTAAAGTAAACGGGATCTCTATTCAGGCTATCCGTTGTTTCGCGCCTTCGGCTCAGATATAGACGTCCAAACCGGTATTCCCGTGGGCATTTCCTAGACTTTTTCCCTGGGCTGGTCATCCCAAAGATGTTTTAGCTAGTGAGTTTTTATATTTGGGTATATGCTAAAAATAGACGTTTTGACCATTATCCTACATTTCTTTAAATAGTTCACGTTTCTCAAATTTATGGTTTTGCCCGTAAGTTAGATCCCATAAAACAAAGAGGAAGAACTATTGGATTGGAACTGATCCATTTTGACCCGAAAGTACTAGTTAAAACTTACAATAACAAAAAAATGTGGAATGCTTTATGGTTCTTTAGAAGAATGTTAAAGATTCAAAGGTATAGTAGACTTCTTTTTTGATATTCATTTTGTGGTATTTTGATGCATTTTCTTCATGTTCTATCGAATTTACAGGTGCATACACATCAATATCTGACCATGAAAAACATGACAATAAAAGAATGCTGTTGTTTCTTGAAGAAACTTAGAAACCCAAGTCGAATTATCCACTACGCTCTTCTTGCTTCTGAGACGTCATGTTAGTAGCATAAATTACATGTTTAATACAAGATTTCAGGTGAATCAATCTGATCGTTGTCTGTTCTGTTTAACAGTTTCCATTAATGAAATAGAGGCACTATATGATCTTTTTGAGAGACTAAGTTATGCTATAATCGAAGATGGCCGTATTCATAAGGTGATATTTACCTTTCCATTGCACAAACAAGCTAACAAACGTTCAAAATTTCAATAAATATGATTAAATGTTTATTACTCTCAAATAAAACAATTACGAGGCACATACTTACGAGGTTATGCCATTTCATGAACAGGAAGAGTTCCGGCTTGCTCTTTTCAGCAATAGCACTGTGCAGAATCTGTTTGCAGATAGAGTGAGTAAACATATTTAGAATCGCTCTTTACCAAAACAAAAAAAAACATATTTAGAAGGGGGCTTCTATTTCCATCCTTTTTTTCTTAAATACACTCCTCAAGATACAATAATTTATGCGCAGTGTACAACTGTTTATAGCACAATAAGGGGTGTATTTAGGATTAAAAAAAATTGGAAATAGATACCCACATTTAGAATCGCTCAACACAAGGATAAATTTGATTTTTTAATTGCATTAATGCAGCTGTTTGACTCATTTGACATCAAGAAAAACGGAGTTATTGAATTTGATGAATTTGTTCGTTCTCTAAACATCTTCCATCCTGATACTCCTGATTCGGCTAAAATTGAATGTAAGATACATTGAAGATGAGTTGATGATCTATAAAAATTGAAGAAAATTTGTTTTCTTTTTAGAAGTAAAAATTGACATTGACATCACTAACATTTTAAAATCGTATTACAGTCATGTTTCGATTGTATGACTTGAAGCACACTGGATTCATAGAACGTGATGAGGTAAACAAAAACATACCATACTTCGGACATTTAGTCAGAGTTTGACTTTAAGTTGGAACTCTGATCTTGATAAAACACTTAAAATTTTTTGAAGTTGAAGGAGATGGTTTTGGCGCTCTTGAGTGAAATGGATGCTGAGTTACCAGAAGATGCAGTTGAAGCTATCTTGGATAAGGTAGTGATCATGGGTTTCGGGCTTCAATCCTGACTATTTAGTCATCAATTTTGACTGATAGACATTGACTTTTTTTTTTTTTTCCTCATCTGTTTGTTAAGACCATTTTGGATGCAGATCTAAATGGGGATGGAAAGATTGATTTAGAAGAGTGGAAGATATTAATCTCAAAGTATCCATCCATTCTCAAGAACATGACTCTTCCCCTTCTTAGGCAAGTTTTACTTTATATTCATCCTTCATCATATTTATTAGTATTTGATAAGCTACCATTTCTATGAAAATGAGTATACACAGCGCCAAAGAATAAACTAGCAACAAAACAACTGATTCTTCTTATTATTATAAAACAGGGAAATCACTCAAGCATTCCCAAACTTTGTGTTGAATACTCGAGTCCGAGATCTAGAAGTAGTAACATAAGAAGCAGCAAAGCTGCCTGCTACAAGTCATCTTTTGTTTGTGTTTTCATCATTATGTGCATTAACTGCAGAATTTTAGAAGTTATGTGACCATTTTCTTGTGTAATGCACGTTATGTGACCGTTTAACGGTCCAAGTCGAGTCAAATAACATTTTACGAGTTAAAATCATGGTATTGATGAATTTTGACAAGGATGTACTAAAAATTCAACCTGGCCTAGGAATTGACAAAGAGAAGATAACATCTTGTTAGTAACTTCATACGAATTATCATCGACACTAGCAATTTTATGAAGTTACAACTCGATCTATAGACAAATAAAGCCCATTTTAATCGTTTAAACAAAGTTTGACATACTCGGTACACAAATAGCCATACTATGAACCGCGACAAGCAAGTTAAACCAAGATTGATTTACCAAACAATTTCATCTCAGAACCAAAAAGCACACAAACAAGAAATGAAATATAAAAAGCATTAGTTTATAATTACGAAACAATATTACATAATCACAAATCATCCCATTGCATATATCATATTCATTCAGAAATCATATATCATAAGGTTGTTTCCCTGTGAACTTAACTTCAATGGGACTAACATTCTTCCCAATGGACCTCATGTTTAGACCAACACCTTGACGACCAGCGTTGACTTTTTCGGGGTAAACACCATCTTTAGGATGCAAATACTGAACTTCACCATTAGGAAACACCCTATAAAACTGATACTTGATCTTGTACTTAGACCTCAATCTTGTCCCTAAAGCCAAACATTGTTCTTTCCTGGCTAACTTCAACAAGTTTGGTCCTTCCCTCATGATGGCAGCACCACCAGTTGGCATCTCAAAGATTTGTTCTTTTGGAGATTCCCATGTGATGACATAGAATTCTTCAACTTGTGCTTTACGAAGAAGCCCACCTGTGCTTCCTGCAAAGATGGGTGAAGGGGTGTTTGGGTCTAGTTCTGGTGGGGTGAAACCAGCTGGTGCTTCTTTAGCTGGAGCTGGTGCGGCTGGGGTGCCTTCAGCAGCTGCTGCAGCTTTGATGGTGAAGGTCCTGGTGGTCAGGTTGAGATGTTTGACACCTGTGAAGGTGGCTTGTTTCCATAAGGAAGTTTGGTTTGAAAGTGTTGGAGTGAAGAGGGAAGCTTGAGTTGCCATTGCCATTGAAGAATGAAGGAAGATGGATGGATGGATGGATCAAGATTATTACTACTCGTGTTTGTGTGTGTAGGGATTGTAATGAGGGGATACAAGATTATGTGGAGTTGAGAGTGGGTGATTCAGATAAGGTGATATGTGATGATGACCAATGAGAATGTGGTATTTCGATACTCTCCTATATCTATGGTTTTTCTTTATAGATAATTTTGGCATATATATATAGATTTTTATTACAATACTATAAACTAATTTGGTCCTCAAACTTCATTTTATTATGCTTTTTGCTTCCACTTTTGAGCTTTAGTCATTTCAAACTAAAAATAAATAAAATGGGTGTGCTTTGCTTCCTTCATTAAATAACAACGCCTAGTTGTATTTGAGTTTAACTCTAAACGTTGTGAAATACTTGCCTTTCAAAGAAAAGCGACCAAATAATAGTGTACTTTAACGTCAAAAAAGCATCTCCTGCAGGCAATAATTAACATATGTGTTCAAATGGAGATTTCACAACCTAAGGCAAACAAATTGTCCTTTTTAAGGAGGATGAAAGCAATCTGGTTTCATATGTCATCCCTTTGGTTTCGACAAACATGAAACAATACCACTTCAATGGTGTACGCGGTTGGCCGGTTGTGTCCATCATTAAGACCATCAAGTAACAGAGTAAAATAAAATAAAAAAAACATCCCCAACGTGCATAGCAGGCGATAGGCTTAACAGTTGCAATAAATGAAATTAAAAAACGCCACAATGTAGTTTTTGGTTCAACATAATAGTCTGTTTTATAAAAACGTCTGTACAAACTAAACAATAAATTTATGCACTGGAGAATACAAAAAAGTGGGCAAGAGTTTATAGAAACATAATCTTTTGATTTGAAAAGAATTTCAAAGTTCACTACCAGGTTTCAAAATGCACATCCAAAAGAAAACCCAACTGTATTATTGACCCCAGGTAGTTTAGCATTCCTGATTATCATCTGTAGGTTCTGGATTCCAGCTGTTGATCACGTTTCCACCACTGGTGAATGCCATGAGCTTCCTTTAAATCATGAGCACGAGACAAATTCACAGTCAAATTAGCTGATGGAAGGAGGTGCAGTGGTTCATGTGATTCCTTCCCAATCGCATCCATGAACAGACCAGCAATGGAATGTTGTGCCGCCAAACGTTCGACTCCTCCGGCCCCTATGCTTCCCATCTTTACTCGATGCCCAAAATACCCAATATACTCTGAACATATATGATCACGTGGATTCACATATAAACAAGGCACCCATGCTGCCAAATCAAGAAACGAATTATTTGGTGAAATGTTTCGTTGTTGATGATTGTTTTTCATCTTCACAGCAACAGCAAGTCCTGCTGTCACAAAACTGCCAGCGATTCTGAGACCATGTTTGACTTTCTTGTTCTTAATATGCTCAATCGGGGCAGCAACAAATGGTGGATTGAAAAGATGACACTCCAGAGAGACCCCATTTTTGACCATGTTCTTCCCTGCAAGCATAGCCATTGCCGCTCCAAGGGAATGACCCGTTAACCAGATATTTGAATCACCAGAAGCAACCATGTTTCTCACAGCTTGCATCGCGATCTCAAATCTTGAAGATTGATGCAATACGTTTTTGACAAAATGCAAATCTAACTGCAAGTCTCTAGAGAATGCATCACCTTTAGTTACCGTGCCCCTGAAAGCAATGATATAAGAAGGGGCCGAATTTGTTGAAAGGGTATTATAGTTTGACGACAGGTCAGTTTTGAATTTGAAGATGGCACCAAAGATGGACGAGTCCACATCATCAATGAGTTGACAATGCAAGTCGAAATTGAAAAACTTCCACCAGAAAGGAGCAAGTGCATCTGGCCCTTGACGGTTTTCTTGCCGGTCACGTTGCATGATGTATACACCTTGAACCATGGATGCTGCAACTGACCTTCGATGATCCACATCAGTCCTAAATCATAAGAGTGAATTGTTCACATTGACCCAATGGACATATTGTAAGGTCTAATTTAACCACAAAAATGTGTAATATGAAATGCCTACAGAAACTAGGACCGTAAACGAACCAAAGGTTCTGGGGGAAGTTTGTTTATGTTTGTTTAGTATGTGAACAAACATGAAGAAGATTTTCTGTTCGTATAGTTAAATAGACGAAGACGAACATTTGTCTCATTCATTTGTTAACATTCGCTAAGTTTTTTATTAAGGTTCGTTTGTGTATCATGTTCATTTATATCATAGAGTTGATATAAATACATATATATTAAGTATGAACAACCATAATAAAAAAAAACGAACATCATGTGTACTTTAAACTTAGTATCACGTTCATGTTTGATATGTTTGATATCATTAGGTTCTGTTCGTTTACTTTACTATTATTTTCTCAAAACAAAGAAGCGTTTTCTTTGAAGTGTTGGTGTTTACTCATTTGGTTTGCTCCGGTTAAATATAAACAAAGTAACAAGAACGAGCCCCAACCCACAGTCGTTTGGTTCGTTTACAGCCCTAATAGAAACTGAAGGAAGGGAAAAAGTGGTTACCAGTCAATAGTAGTCAAGTGTAAGGGTCCTGAAAGCTGAAAAATATCCCTTTCTGAAGCCATTATACATACATATACATATATAATAATAACAATTATATATGTATATGTTTTGTATGTTTGTGATTTGTTGTTGATTCAGAAGTCAAAGTTTATATAATCATAATAATACTGAAACATGATAAAAAGAAAAGAACAAACAAATAAATACAGAATGATTTAACCTATTAATTAAATAAGATTAAATTTAAAAAAAAAAAAAAAGGAAAAAGAGAAGGCCAGCAGTTGTAATTGTAAACCAGCTAGAATACTAATTACTTACTTACTTGGGTAGTAATCCTAATCAAATAGATAAACTCTAATAATTATCTATTATTTAAATTTAAATAAATATTCCTACAAATAACATGGATCGATAATAAGAAGAAAAACAAACATGGAATTTGTGGTGAACGAAAATGTAGTACCTGAGAGAGGAAGATTGTATGTATTATATATATATATATGTCGACAGAGATCTGATGAACAACGCTACAAATGTATTTAAATTTAAATAAATATATTAAATGGGATTGTTTTATCTATTTATTTGTGGAAACCTTCACCAATAGGTACTATCAAGATCAAAGATGTAGCCTCCCTCAACAGATATGCAGTTGGGATTTTGATTGATTGCTTGCTTTTAATTTAATTAATTTTTGTTGTTGGCTTTTGTCGGTTAAAACTTTACACTCCGTTTCGTTTTTTTTTTTTTTTTTTTTTTAATGGACGATGATACAATACCGTTTTTTAGTCGTATATCACGGAATGTGTCTATATAATACCATGAAGCATGTATAGTGGTGTATGGCTAAAAAAAGTTTATACGAATCACCTACCATTTGTTAAGGTTTTGTTAGCTAAACATAGGGTTGTAAACAAACTGAACGTTCAGCGAATAATTCATGAACCGTTCGGCAGGAAGTTCGTTCGTGTTCGTTCTTTTAGTTAAACGAACGAACACGAACACAAAAAATCCAGTCGTTTAGCTAAACGAACAAACATGAACATAGCTCTCGTTCGTTCATTTATATTCATGAACGTTCAATAATATTTTCGTGAACGTTCGTTCATTTATGTTCGTGAACATTCGTTCGTTTATGTTCGTGAACGTTCGTTCGTATATGTTCATTTATAATATAATTTTTATTTATAACTATACTATATATATTAATTAATACATAATCATCTATTAGGTGATGGATATTTTGTAATATTGAAATTGAATTCCAATACTAATAATTATATGTTTGTTCATTAGTGTTTGTTCGTTTATGTTTGTGAACATTCGGTCATGAACACAAACGAACGAACATGAATAAGTCAATTTTCTTAATGAACGAACATGAACACAACTTTATGTTCGTTTATCTGTTCGTGAGTCGTTCGTTAAGTTAAACGAACGAACATGAACAAGGTCCCGTTCGTGTTCGTTTGGTTCGTTTACAGGCCTAGCTAAACATCTCCTTATGTGAATAAATGCCTCTTATACATTGCGTATAGGCTTTGATTATAATTAATGTTATCTAAATACCGATTATATGTCAACTATAAACTTATACTTGGCATATAGGTGGTTGCTGGTGGTCACCTATACGTCGAGTATAGATTGCATATAGGCGGCGTTTGCTAGAAAAAACGAGGTGTATGAATAGACACTCTTTTTTTAGTGAGGTGCAATTAATACACCAACATTTTCATTTTATCTTGAAAAAAATGCAATTTTTTTTTTCAAACACAATGTTACACGTAATAAATTAATTGCATCTTTATTTTTTAAAAAAGAATTTAATAAAGTTTTCCTCAAGTATTTCATTATTAGGTTGACTAGCAAAATATTTTATTATGCATTTTATTTATTTTATGAAATAGTTATACGAAAAGGTTTGAAATGACGAAGAAATCTTAACTCTGTGCATCCTTTGTGCACCAACTTTTTTTTTTAAGAGTTAATTGTAAGATTGGTCCTTGTGGTTTGTACGTTTTAAAAATAGGGTCTTTTTTCAAGTTCCCTAGTAGTGGGGTGGGGTCCCTAAATCAAGAATTTTTTGCATCCTTGGTCCAAAATTAATGGATCCTTGGTCCATCACTAACGGATCTATTAATTTTGGACCAAAGATGAAAAAATTCTTGATTTAAGGACCCCATTGCTAAAATGTAAAAACCAGAGGGACAGATCTTGCAATTAAATCTTTTTCTAAAAAGGTCTTTATGCACCAACGGACCTTTCCTCAAGACAATGTTCATCTATCTTTGTGGAAGAAGCCCAGATTCCAATCCGTGACCGTTTTTCACAAAATCTTGTATAATGGCTCCACAAAACATTTGCATTATACATAGACCAAAATATAAAGAGTATACAATGACAACTTTTTGGTGTTAAAGAAAATGAAAAAGTTGAGATAATCATATGCATCATACATAGACCAAAATATACACTTGAAATTTGAGCTATTGTGCATATACAACTTGGAAAACATTATGTATCGAACTCAATTATTTTGCATTGGATGTATCCATACATCTTATAAAAGTTATTATTACTAATGTAGTTCACTATTTTTTTCATATTACCATTCATCCCGTTCGAAATAAGAGGGACAAAAAATCTTATACCAAATAGTTCATATACAGATGGGCTGAAATCTTCATCTTTAATAATTAATACTCGTACATTCGAACCATTCACTTTTCGCCGGGAAGCAACTCAATAATATTGATAAGGGAAAAGTGCAAGTCATACAGATCTGTTAAAAAATCAAAATATCATACAAAAATAATTTATAATGGTGTACACACATTGCTTCTACTACTAATCTCTTGCAGCAATTTAGCTTTTCATGATTCCATTAGTTTCGGCAGAATGGCCTGCATGCGTCATATTAGCAGAACCTTTAGTCGATAACTTAAGCAATTCTGTTCTCGTTTATATCAATTAAACTAAATGAGCCCACAAGTACGTCATATACTAGGAACCATAAATGAAATCATCAAGTGACCCACACACATAAAACCAAAGTAACTTACTGGACATGAGCGATTGGATTTCAACCCTTGATGTAACTCAGATGGTGAAATTAGCAGCTTCACTGAACGAAACTCAATAGACTGATTGTGTCCTCTATCTGCATACTCAACTAACTGACGTTCAAGAAGGTGCTCAAAGGCCTGCACGTTATTAAGTTGGCAAAACAAATTATAAAATGATACTATCAGAATACAGATTATAAATAAATTATACAGGAAAATTATATATACCCGTAAGCATACACTACGTGAATAGTTATCAGATGTCTGGAACGAATCATGTATGGTTTTGTACTCTGCATGGAGGACCAGCTATTAAGATATCATTCTAGCATTATTAGAAGGGACCATGGTAGGCTGCATCTATACTGACCTTTCATTACAGAGTTAAAATTATACGACTCCTGTTCTTTGACTTCTAGCCTCTTCATGCAAACCATGATATAAAGTTCCAGAATTGAACAATCTGCAACAAATAAAAAAAAATTCATGCAAAAATCTTGCTTATTTCTCTGAAAGATATAGATGGAAATGGTGATGTAAAAAACCCACAGTATTTACAGTTTGAATTCCACAAAACCAGGTGCATTATGATTAATGAATCATGCTCCTTTCATTCTATGAAAACTTGCATAGTTTGAAGAATAGGCTTTATTATCAACAAAATGAACAAACTCTGAATAATGATGAAAAAAATCTGATGGGCCCATATCAGTCATAAGTTCTTGATAACAACAGCAATACAATGCAACTTTAATTTGAGTTTTTCCCAGCATAGATTATACGTAGCAATTTTAATGACACCCATAAACGGAAAGGAATATAATTTTCATGGGATGCCATAGCTCATACCTTTTAGGCAGTCCAACTTAGGCTGGCGTTGGATGGTTGAGAATGCAGATTTGAAGTTCTCAAGCGTCATGAAACCAGATTTTAAATCAATGCAACTTACAGCAGAAAACCTAACATCACAAAGCTTGACAAATAAGTCTTGTGAAAAAGTCACAGCAAAGAGGTGATAAAAGAAAGCTTACAAGAATCGGAGCTTACAGAAATCTCAAAAAATTACTAAAGGTGGAATCACAATCAGATAATTTATCGATGATTTCAATGAATCTTTTATCTGCTAATATGTTCTATAGCATGTCAAGGAATGCCATAAACTTGTTAAAAAAGCCACTTTGCTATATAAACCTCAGAACTGTCTGTAAGAGAACAATGAGATTACAGAAGGAAAAGGATACTGAAATTCTTGCATTAAAATCTGTTACATAGTCACAAGGAAGACTTGAATCTGTTGGTAACAGCAAAATGTGTTTCAACAGTCTGCATGATGAATACAACAGTGTCAAAGCAACGATTTTATAATAATATCAAACTTCAACCTAACAAAAGTTATATTACACAACAATCACCTCTGTATATCATCCTTTTGGGGAGGAAGGAACAATAACTTTCGATGTGAGAACCGAGATCTTACTCTTTTTTCCAACAGCTGATCAGCATCCTGCATGGTACACAACTCAGATTCTTGTAACCATTTAAAAACTGCATGCTCCACTATGTATAAGTTCCAGAATAGAGTCCCGTAATATATTACGGTTAAATTAAATACTAATTAGTTTAACTATTATAGAGTATGAACAGAACTAATGATGTAACATTACTATGATGAACATACCAAACGACAACTGACACCAATTACAACAGCCTGTGACGATACAGATTGCATTGCATCCAACAAGCTGTAGAGTAATCTCTGCTTACCCTGCAGCGACATTTTTGTCTTAGAAACATGAACTTAAACAGAACAATAAGAAGTAGAAGGTAACACCAACACAACATTAAATTCCAAACATTGGGGATGAAAGAAAAAAACAAAAGAATACAATCAGTATGCTGACTTCACCTGAGCAAAAAGGTCAAATTCATCCAACACAAAAATCACTGTTTTGTGTGCTAATCCGCATTCACTGGTAAAGGAGATCATAATTAAGTAGAGAAGACTTGGCCATCAACTGACAGTTAAAAGTCAATAAAACTACTCCCTCTATCCCATGAAAACTGCAATGCTAGCACATAGTTCAATTGACTTGTTTGACTATAAATCAAACATCCTAAATGCCTTTCAACAATAACATTATAACAATATAGAGGAATCTTGCAGATCCAAGCAGAACTTTGTAAGGATTTCAGATAACTAGATTTTAAACTAAGAACCCAGAGTAAATAAAAATATTTGCAGTTTTCATGGGAAACCTTAAAGAGAAAACTTTTATAATCTTCAAGGGACTGAAGAGTATATTTACAGAAAATACACACATGTAAACAGTTATAACAAGTAGACACTGACCGTAACATGGCTATCATGAACTGAGAATTATCATCAAATGATGCCTGTAATACATTCACAAGATGATCAGCTCAAGTTAACATGACTCATATATAGTATTTAGTGATTCATGATAGATGAATCGAGGCAATACCATTTTAGAAAACATCAGCTCATGCTCAATACATAGTTGTCTAGCGATTTCCTGAAAGGAATTGAAACAAATTTAAACAAAGGTTGATACAAACAATAGAAGATGCCGTCGCTTTAAATGGGTTTGGTTATAACTTCACATCTTTGGGCCAACTAACATCCACCAACCCCAACTTGACACAAATTGTCACCCAAAATGTTATTACTTGTACACGATTATTATCCAATGATGATTGCATTTCTCTTACATAATTATTTCTTCCGAGTAAAACCTATATATTACTTTTTTTTAAACATTGCATACTAAAAAAAAGTATCTGCTGCAGAACACAACTAAGCTTATTGGCTTATTGTGTCCTTTAATTTACTCAAACAGCTTATCCAAAAAAAGGGGGAGGTTAATAAGCTCTTTTTATAAAGGTAACGCCAAGGAGCTTTTTCAGAATGGCTTATTTAGCCAATAAGGTTTCTAGCAAATAAGCAAACATTCTAAAAAAACAACCAGGGGAACAATTATTGAAAACATTAGCGAATGCATAACTTTTCCATACAACAAAAGAGATGAACTCGGAATCTTACCTTTAAAGCACAATTATCATCACAATGCAAAAGCCCATTCAGTTTGATCTAAAACAACCACAAACCAATAGCTAATCAAGCATATATTTAGACCAAAAAAACAAATTATAAATACAAATACCACTGAGATCATATCAGGAAATTCTTTGAGCAAATCTTCTAGAACAAGATCCAAAACCTAAATTCCAACAACTAAATTAATAAAAATCGCATTACAAAATCCTAACTAAAATTAACCTGAAAAAAAATAGGCCTTATATCATACCGCGATTTTACCGCAACCTCGAGGCCCCAAAAGCAATAATGAATTGTTACATGCCTCAGTTACCGAACTTGATACTATAAACTTCAACTTGCTAAAATTTATTCACAAATAAAATTAAATTAAATTACTTCAAAATTTTGAACCTAAGTATTCTCGAAAATATTAATTATTAAATAAAACGCAGGTAAATAAACTTAGGTAAAAAACTAAAAAATAAATAAGGGGATTGAACCTGTAGTTGCTATCGGGAGAATCGGAAAAAAGGGAGAAAATGAAATTAGGGTTAGAGATTCTTTTGCGAAGGAGTATTAGGGCTTCTTGTACTGGTTTTTGACCCATCGTTACTGATCGGCTGCTATTATTTCCGGTGAACTTTTTACAGATAGGGCGGTGACAGAGGAAAATGGCGGGAACACATTATATACTCGTAATTAGAAATGCGGTGGGCCTGTGGGCCTGGGCTAATGGTAATTAATTGTTGGCCCATTGACATCATAAAGGATTTCTTTTTATATTTTTAATATGTTTAATTTAAGGACAATGATACTTATACATATCGAAGAGTTTTACGGTATGCATAAATTATGATATATTGTGGTAAATTTATCAAAAACAGTGATACGAAAATCACTACCCTTAATTTAAGGGAAGTGATACTTGTACCACTATTATTGATAAATTTACCACACCGTACAACTTTTATAACACACTGTATAGGTCAGTACAACAAGTGTGTGGTAAATTTATCAAACTTGTGGTACAAATAACACTTCCCTTAATTTAATGCTAATTTCCTAAAGGCAAGTCATCTAAAATCTAAAAATGGTTATAAATTAAGAAATTAAAAATAGTTAAAAATTAATGAGTCAAACTGATAAATTAAAGGACGTTTTTGCATTTATGTGCAAGAAGAAATTTGTTTTGATATTTATTAGGAAAAAATTATTATTAACCTTTGATATTAATTTTGAAAAGATATTAGTTAAATATGAGAAATATTATAGTCAGTGAAATGAAAAGAAAGTAGTTTTGATGTTTAGTAAAGGGTTATTATTAATTTTAGATATATATATTTTTTAAAGGATTATTTAGATAAGTTGGTTAAATATATGGGATTAGTTGATTAAATTATTTAAGAAAAAGAAGTAAATTGATCTAATAAGGAAGATTTTGATTGACCAATTAGAGATTAATTTTTTAGAATACATTTTCTAATAATTATATTAAAATAAGTTGTCGTTAAAATTCATATAAACGGTCATGTTAGCAAAGCTACTAACAGATATAAAGAAAGTAGTAATATTTGAAAGTTGAATACTGGTCATTTTAAATTAGGATAGATACTTATAAGTTATAATATACTTTGGAATATAAGTGTTTAGGCCTTACTCTTGTATGGTGAGATATTTCCGACTCGATTAAAAAAAAAATCAATACATACAATAGAATTTTAAACTAAAGTCGGATACAAATTCCAAAAGCAGAATGTGTAAATCAATAGGAATGGGAATTGTTGATATAGGAATGTGAAGTCCTCTTTATGCCCATAAATACTAGTAATGGAAAACCACATTGCTTAACACTTCGCGCTTTGCAATTGGTTAAATCCGATACTCAAATCATAAAAATAATTGATACTATAATAAATACGAAGAGACACAAATGATAAGTTTTTCATGGCCTTTTTCAACGCCATGAAACTCCACTAATCTCCATTTGTGCACTCTTGTACAGTTCTAGTCTCTTTGCCAAAGATGAACGCCTCTCCATGATCGTAGGATCTTCATCCAATAGTTTTGATAATTCACTTGGCTGCATACAAATCATTATGAATTTTAATTTATATAAGAACTCAAGTAATAACCCAAATATAAAAACTATGGTCAGTTAAAAAAAATCCTAGTAACATTATACAGGTTTCGACTTTGACCCGTTACCTACAAATGGGTTAATTCATCTCATGTTTTATCGATCAAAATTGTATATTTAAAAGAAAACTAGATTAAAAGGAAACGGGTCGGAAGTCTCCCAAAGTGTATTATTATTATAATTGTTTATCACATCCCAAATCATTTTGTTAACAAAAAAGGATAATTATTGAACTAATACTTTTTTGTAATCATACCTGCCACATTAGTTTTAGTTATCTAATATAATTTCAAAAAATTTGCACTTCAGGTCAACCCAACCTGTGCCTAAAGGTTAATCGTTTTTGACCCCTTATTAAACCCCAGTCCATGTTGCCACCTAAAAATAATTATGATGGCAAGACTACTTTCACATTTCATGGGTCAACATGTGAAACTTTTACTAACTAAACCATAGATGATCAGTAACTTACTGTTTTTTGACCCAACTCAGCAAAGAAACGGTCAAGTAAACTGCGTTTGGCTTCACGCACTTGACAATGAACCACAGATTTTGGAACTGAGTTCACCAGGCCTGAAAGAACCATATTCACGTACTGCAAAACGGTCGTTCCTGTTTTCAGTTCAGGCTAAGTTAGAGACCATTTTCCTTTTTAAGTATGTAATGTAATAGGAAAATATGAAAATGAATTGAAGGTTCCAGTAGCTCACCAATTCTTCTAAGATACATTTCATTATATCTGTCGAAAATGGATTGTGTCGGGTTCCCGCCTTTTTCCATGTCTTGAGGAAGGTTGCGAAAGAAGTCAACCGTCAAGTAACAACATTCCATATCAACTAGCATAAGTGTCGCCTTTTTACTTTCGGCTTTCATTCTTTCAAGAGACTCACTTGCAGCCCGTTCCACTTCTTTTCTCAAACTTGGGTACTGCTTCAACTCCTGATCAAGTAATCTTGTTATAAATAGAAAAAAGAAGGGGCAATCTCGACCTATTTATTTATGACTGGATCCATTTGAATTGCTATTTTTCTTTATCTCATACAGGTTAAATCAAGAAATGTATCTAATATAGGACAGGTCAAAAAAGCGAGTTGAAACTTGAAAGTCTGCTAAAGTCTATTTTTAGTGCATACAACCTCCTTAATTGTTTCTCAAGAATAAAATTCATTGCTCTTAATCACAAATATTCACAATTGTTTGTTATTTATTAAATAAAACTGAACAAGGTAAAAATGAAAATGTTAGCCCGTCAATCTAACCCAGCACTGCCCATTTTAATGCGAAGCCCTTTTGACCCGTTACCCAATCCATCCAACCCTCCTATCTTGCCACATCTATTACAAGTATAACTTTTTAGAAGACAAGAGTGCACTACAAGAAACACACCATGGTCTCGCTGATTGCTTTTCGAACCAGCTCCTTTAATATGACATCAACCTAAAATCAAAGTCAAGTTAGTTTATTTTCAAAATTAGTAATTGAAAAACTTAAGAAGCTTTTGTATTTAGAGTTACGGCATTCACTGAGGCTTCAGCAGGCCCTTTGATGGTAACCAACGAGGACTCAATAATGTGACGATATCCTTGTTCAGGAGCAATTAGATGCGGTTGATACCCGTCAGCTTCTGTGATCAACTTCTTGATATTCTCCAATGATAGCTGTTTATCAAACTGCAACTTCTTAAGGGCAGAAGGAAGCTGGCTTTCAAAAACATGGTAAATTTTCTCTCCTCCTGATCGCCTGCACAACATGAAACCAAAACTTGAGTTCATAAAAGCACAGGAGTCAATTTCAACCCATATACATACATATGGGTTGATTCAGGTTTTGTAGCATCTATAACGGGTCAAACAGGTAGGATAGAAAAAATTAAATTAAAAGGGAACACGTCAAATAGGTGAAAGCCATCTATAGGGCATTTTTAATGCATAAAACCTCTTAAACTGATTATTCTAAAATTTTATAGAAACCATATTATTTTGTAATCATATTTGCACACTGATTTCAGAACCAGTTTTGGCTGGTACAATAATAACCGCACACTGATTTCAGAACCAGTTTTGGCTGGTACAATAATAACCCCTTGTGACCCATTACCTAACCCATCCAACCAGCCCATTTTTGCCACCAGCCACCTCTATGGCTTTATCCATGATCTATATAAAGCCAGTTATTAAGGATCGTATACTTACATCCCGTCTAGATGTTCTTTGTATATCTGATCAAACGCCCGGCATATATCCATTATCACAAGCAATTTTCCCTGCATTGTTTTAGCCACAGCTATCAATTCCAAGTAACATCAAGTGGCCACCAGACACTAATAGAGGATCCAGGATTTTCGACGAAGGTATACACTATCTTAATAGCTTTTATAAGGGGATGCATTGCAATAACTAATCTTTGTTTTTACGTTCTAATATTCTTTTTTTGGCATAAACCGGACTTTCATGGCTCGCCCATGGCAGAGTGGCAGACACTGAGATTAAAGACTTACACCAGCATCAACAGAAATAGGCTTTCCGAGATGGCTCAGTTCAGCTTCAAGATCAGCTACAGTTTTGCTGATTAATGACTGTATGCCTGGGATTCGTGATTTAATTACACCTTCTAAATGCTGAAAGTAAACCAAGTCATCTGTCAACACTCATTACATAACTCAAAATAACAAGAAGATTCTTTTTATTTTAAGAACATGTTTATAATTTTTTGAGACTCAACCTTTGATAGCATCTTTGCTAGATATTCAGAACCCATTCTTGAAGCCATGTGCTTGTACTCTCGGCTGTTAGAGAAGTATTCCCTTTCTCTACCTCTAGCAGAAGTCATATCAACCCGCTTGTTGATATCTTGTTGTGAACGATTAACAACCCCGACCCATGGAAACTTTAGCCGATAGGATTTACCTTCTAGGATCTAAGAAAGCAACAAGGCATGAATAAGATCAACCTCATTAAGTAACAATTGCGAAATGGGCGGGTCAGATGTGTTGACCAGCCAATCTTTTATTGTTTATGCAAGTCTGTTTTTTGAAACTTCTAAATAATCTCTGTGGTGAGGATGATTACAAAAACTATAGTAGTACATTGATAAGAGAAATTGTTAAAGTAAAATGATTTAGGAGGTTTTGTATAAGTAAACTGCACTTTGGGAGGTTTTGCATAAGTAAACTACACTTTCTACTTGTTTCCCTTTTAGCTTATTTCTTTATTTGACATTTTTGAAATAAAATTGAACTGAAATCGAGACATTCATATGTAATTGGGTAAAAACTGAAGAATTTACAGTTATCATTCATAATCCTTTGCATATCAGTTGCGCAGGTGAACTTACATCAACTGCATCGGTACCCTTGTCCATCAAATCGATTTTGGTTAAGACTCCAATAGTTCTTTCTCCTACATACGATATTCAATTAAAGCTCATAACTTAGCATTTTAGAATATCACAAGTTTGAAAATTTACTCATAAAACAAAGTCATATGGGTACCTGTTGGGTCCACTTCTCGTGACATTCTAATTGCATCTGACGTAGCCAAATCTTGATTAGCAGGTGAAATTGCCAAAATAATGCAGTTTGGCTGTCTCAAGAAAATCCCATTAATAGAAAGAATGATGATAATATAGTCATTTTAGCAACTGAAATTAAAAGCTACCTTTTGAATGTAGGCACGGACCATATTCTCAATATCTTGTACAATATTTTCAGATTGACCTTCTACATTATTGAAGATTTTAAATTAGTATCTTGTTCTGTTTGCACTTGATTTTCGTTAGGAAGTAACAATTTATCTGCTTCACTTACCAACTGCAACTTTTGTAAGGCCAGGAAGATCAACCAAAGTCAAGTTGACCACTGTCATGATCAAAGTGTTTTTTTTTTATCAAAAATCCTTTCCAAATTTGCTGATAAAAGATAAATGACAATGGTGCCAAAGGGTATTATAAAATTACCATTTGGGGAATAGATACTAAGATGAATGGGGACACTTGAAATTTGTTTGGTTTGTCCCGTCTCACGATCAGTCTCATCTGAGATCTCTTTTCTCACAGCAACTACACAGTAAAATATCACCACATTTTATGTCACGAATTAACTATCAAAGCCACAATATGCACTTACATACACCAGTTATTTATAAAGTAAGATTATACCAAAATCATAGAACTTCTTTGATGGAAGATGAAGGAACTCCCCGTATTCTTTGCCTTGGTCTATCTTATGAAGCTGCAAAACCAGTGGGCGCCGAGTAACAATTCCTGCATATAGCAGGTTTCAAAAGGAAATATTCATCTAAACTTCAAACTTTTAACAAAGATAATACTATGATAATATACATAATGACAAACCTGATCCTCTTGGCAAGAAGTCTTTGCCAACAACACTTTCCAAAACTGAGGATTTGCCTGAACTCTGTCAGAATTAAACAACGAAAAAAGTTTATATAAAACAAATGTAATTATAACTTACAAGCAAGAGCCTTTGGTGTATAACACATACTATTTGTCATATATAAAGCAAAATTTCCTTGCTACACTCATACTTTAATAAAATGAAGATAAGTGGTTGATCATCATTTCCAAGTCTTAAAAATTGTGATTCAAAGCCTTTCCAAAATCAAAAACACATTGCGATTCAAAACATTTATCGTAAGTTGTTCAAAAACATGTTCACCTTCTATTTGTCAACTGAAAAGAAACTGACTCTACTGATATACATGAATACATTTATGTAAATTAAAAGCAAGAATCTTTACTGTATTTTTATACATTTACAAGCAAAATAAAAGATGGCTATTAATTAAAATCAACAAAATAAAGAAATATGGAAGTAGAAGATAACCTGGCCACCAACAACAGCAATGGAGGGCAAAGAGTCCCAAAGAGTAGGCAATGAAGTTGCTTCACCGTGATCACCCAATGCCGTGCATGCTCTCTGCAACTTGTTCACTAAACTTATCAAATTCTCCATTGTAAGAAAAGAGAGAAAAATTGCAGGCCTCTCTTTAATTCAGTGGGAGGAGGGTTCTGCATATATATATACATACACTTACAAGAAGACTCAGTGGTGATTTTATTGTTGGAATTTAAGCATAACAAGTACCCTACAAATGGACCCCATATTGCATTGTTTTCATAAATTTAAATTAATTTTCAAACCCACACTTGCTTCTTCCTTAAGCCTCGTAATTTGGTCAAATTTAGATCTTAAACTCGGTTTTAAAGATTAAGTTTGTTAATTAAGCTTTTAATACAACTTGCTTGGCGCATATACACAAGTAAACGTTGCAGATATCATAAAATGAACTTATATCTAGCAATAACTTCGATTTCACAGTTAAAAGTTTACGATATCTATATATCTATATACTATTATAAAGCAAAAAAGTTGAAATGTTGAATTTTAAGTTTCAACAAAGTGTGTCATGTAAGTTTTGTCTAGCTTTCTTTGCAAGCTTTCTTTGATTAATTTTATTTTCTATTTAATGAGTATATAAATCTATATCTATATATCTATATCTATACCATATAATAAAGCAAAAACTTATTTTGTTAAATTTTAAGTTTCAACACAACTTTCATTGGAAGCTTTGACCAAAAATTTTTGTAACCGATATGTAGTAAAACAAATCTTGTAACCGACTTTGACCAACAATAGCACAACTTCCATTGGAAGCTTTGACCAAAAACTTTTGTAACCGAAATGTAGTAAAACAAATCATGTAACCGACTTTGACCAACAATAACACAACTTCCATTGCAAGCTTTGACCAAAAACTTTTGTAACCGAAATGTAGTAAAACAAATCATGTAACCGACTTTGACCAACAATAACACA
>JAOEHQ010048312.1:0-10281 GCA_025447715.1 Asclepias incarnata
GCTGCCACGTGCAAGTTTTTGATTGGTGCAAGTAAAAATGTTACATGATTTGATCAAAATAACAAGTTACTTACATATAATGCACATAATTAAAGTTGGATACCCATTATAACAAAACGTGTAAAGTTTCTTGCATTTTAAAATACTAAGCCCTAATAAAAATGCCATAATCTTCATTGCTTCCACGTTACCTAATTAATTAAGGACTAACAAAACAAAATATGACAACTCAGGTGAGACATTATTTGTGCAAGTATATATAGAACTATATGATTTTTTTTTTCTTGTAACAACTTTAATTAGTTTTTATCTCAAAACGACGTTATACTATTATATATGGGAAAAATAAATATGCTGCTAGCTGCACCTATGATGGTGCTACCACTACTCTCACAATCATTTTAAATAAAGGATATATTATGTACATTTAAGAGACTCTGGGTTTGAAAACGGGAAAAAAGTAGTTGTACCTAGTTGGCACAAATGTTAACACCATTATATATATGCTTAATTTACAATCATGGTCTAATTAAATTATAGACCAAGAACATCATTAGGAGGTTAAATTAATTAAAGCGTGGTTGAAAATAACTATAATGCAATGTTAATGAATTATACGTACGTACGTACGGTACGTACATTCCAATGAGGTAACCCATTGCTAAGACGAATGTAATCAAACCACATTGTTTCCGACAGACCACCATAGAACCATAACTAATGATTATCAACACGATGAAGTGCATATTGGAAGAGAGGCCAAATGATAGATAGGAAAGCACACCACCGGTTAATGCGGCGTACAAGTGTTTTCCTGTTGAACCACCAGGGACGAAACGGTGGAAGAAGCTTATAGGAATTGTGGCAACGAAACATATAAGGAATCGGAATATGGGAGGAGATACTCCGATCAAAGAAGCCATTTCATCCATCTTCATATCTTTCATCTTATCCATGAAACATGGACACATTATTATATATGATGAAATACACAATGAATATAAAATAAAAATAAAAAATTTGAATCTTAGAAAGGATCGGAGCTAGTTCTTGCATGCATAGAAAATGGAAAAAGAAAGATGTTTGGATGGTGGGATGCGTTGGTCATTCCAGAGGTAGTTATAAAGGAGGGAATGTAATAAATCAATCATAATAACCATATAATAAATACTATATACTATATATTTAGACATAATAAAAATGTTGATGGTTGAAGCCTTGAAGGATCCTATACTCATTGTATTTTGATAATTAAGTTTTTTTAACGGCCAACAAATAAAGCTCGGCTATTCGGGGTAACCCAGTGGCGAAAAGTGACCCCATATGCCCGTAAACGCAGACAGTGTTGGGTAGCCTAAGTCCACCATGTAGGTCTATTCCAAAAAAAACCCCATGAAGTCCCAGCTAGAATTTGAGCCCTCATTCTCATGAGTAAAACCTGGATGTTTCACCACTCCATCTGTGAGTCATTAGCAAATTAAAAGATAATTAAGTTGCACTAAAAAATAAACTAAAACACATGCCTAAAATCTATGAAACGAATTAAACTACAACACAAGATCGATAATATATATGATATATTTCATATAAGCCATTTTACATGCTACAAACTTACTATGAGGAAATTTCCATATTTTGTTGAATGATGGTATCTTTGATCAAGGTATAACTGTTCACATCTTCTCACATATCTCGTCTTTAACGGGATGGGGTATGTTGTTTATTGAAGCTAACTCTTACTCCATCAATACATATGCAAAAAAGAATGTGTGCAGACGGATGAAAACATATTTTCGAAGTTTATGTTACATTCTTTTAGACTAAGGTTGCAAGTATTTTAAAAACATTGAAGGCGACTATCGACCTACTTGTTAAACACGAAAAACCGGCCAAGGAGCAATAGGCAAACCATTTTCATACCCTAATGTCCATGGCTAACATTGAACTTGAATGACTTGCATATTTTGAAACTAAATTAATATGCAATACCTATTTGTAGATCCTTAATTTTAACAATATGGCCGTGTTAACCTTAACAAGAAACACTACCATTACTTCTTTGAGTTGGCAAGTTGATCATTATGTTATCTATCCCCTGTCTATTCAGAATGAAATATTCACCGGACCATTGTAGAACAATGACGAAATTTATTTACTGATAAAGAAACGATACCCATATAGTCTGACGCTGGCTAGGGATATCTGGGTGGACAAAAATCAAGAGTTTCAATCACTAAGTTTGGCCAAAACCAGCCTATCAACACGCAGCTAGAAACAAACGCATATCACAATCCGAAAGCAATAAGACATGGCAAACTAACCTTAAGCCTAATACATATGATATAGACAATCCAAAGATTATGCCCAAACGAGACATGATTTGGTTTTAACAGATTTGAAACTGGTCCGATATCCCAGTGGAGGATCTAGTATCAAAATTAACGTGTGTCCAATTTGATCAAAAATCTACCATTCCAACACTTTAGGCCTCATTTCTCCATCAATTAAAGATTAGATGTGTCCAAATCCAATACTTGAGTGTGACCATATAAAAATTACCATATACTCATATGAATTTTTTTACAATTTAACATAGGTCCATGGTGGACCTATCTTATGCCAAGGTAGATCCGCCCTTGCGATATCTGAGTGACTGACCATTTACATAACAAAGCCCGCCAATGTGGATCAAAATCTCAAAAACGCACATTCCAATAAACCATTTATTGTGTATCAGTCCTACTATTCTCTAGACCTTTAACCAAAAATGTTTTGATCCTTGATTAGTTGGCTATTACCAATGCCAAAGCATTTTCATTGCCTAACTGGAGAACTAGCTAGACAGCCTATTTGGCAATGTAGAAATATGCAATCCAAGATTCTAGCAGAAAGAGACCCACACATATTCATATATCCAAGTGCAAACAGATACCAATGCAAACGCAGTAGGGCTAATTATCGGCTCCACTTGAATACAAATGCAAACAGCAAACAGATACTGGGATTTTGATACGTTACAACCCTTGTAACAAAACAATTTTAAGGCAGAAATAAGGTTTATAACTTTAGTAAACGCCATATCAACTTCATAAATACAGAAGGTACGGCAGCACACTCATCAACCATCAGAGCCCCTAATATAAACCATCAATTCTGCTATCTAATGAGCGCATCTTGAGTTGGTCGACGAGACACGTGCTACCTAAGCCAGAACCACATATCAACCAAACAATATAAAATTCAATTTGAGGTGCATATATTTCAACTTTCAAGTAATGATCTTATGTTCATATGAAGACGAACTATTTTATAATTTACATCATAATAATGGTTAGATCATCTCAAGAAACAATGCTTCCTGTTTGCTAGACAAACCAAGTTCGTTCAAGGTTAAGTTACTCTCTGCACCACTGAATGCACGTCGAGGGTATGGTCTCACCTGTGTCAAACATAAGAGAGTAGCAAAAATTATATTTACTTAGAGTGCCTATCATAAAGTCTAATGTCAATCTTAATGTCATTATCTTTGATTTATTAAGTTATGAAACTTAACAGCAATCAATGTCTCCACCACATAAATTGCATAGATGTAAACTTTTGGGTGACTAAATAAGTAGACGAGTGAATACCAATCTGTATGTGCTCGGATTGACCACTCTGCCAACATCAATGAAGTCGAAAAGATACTGCCAGGTTAAGGAGAATAGAGTAAAATTTAAGAAATAGGAACAAACAACAGCATGTCATCATTACTGTAGAAATTCTACCTGTAACTTGTCGCTCCTCAGAAATCGACGGCCATGACGACTTCCATCAGGCATTCGCACTAGAAGCGTCACAGCATTTTCATTATCAGATGTAGGTTCCTGAGGAAGTGAAGCTTCCTTAGCTGCTAACTGCATCTCAGCTTCCTTAAAACAGAAAACATAAAATTCATGAAATATACACTCAAGTCTAGAAGCAATGACAGGACACATGTTTAAAAGATAGTGTTTCATAGCCAGATATCTAGAATACACTGTATTTGAAAGATTAAAATTAATGATATAGGTTTAGGTTTGCGCCCTTTAAGATCAACCTTAACAAATAGACTTTATACAAACGTATAAACTCTGTTTGTAACAATGGAACATAAAAAGTTGATTGTTCACTATTATTACTTATTAGACATCCAGACTAATCTCATCTGGATTGCTCAAAGCTTCACGCCATAATGTGGTATTGCGGGATAGCTGAATGTGCTTATAGAATCATCTTAATGCATCTCCTAAAATTATATAACCACTACCCAAACTTTTTTCTTCAAGAAATAAATATGTAAAACTTGTGCAGGTTCAGGCATCATAAAATTGGTGTGGTCATCGATCATAGATCAATTGGTACTACCACCATTCCCTTAGGTCCTCCATGCGAAGCCTTTGAGCGAGGGTTTGAATCATAGATGGGGGATTTATGGTAAATAGGTATTTCACCGGCGCAATAGCAATGAGGGTTGTGAGCGGGTACCGCTAAGGTACCGGGGATCAGAAGGTTCCCTTCATCTACCCTTTTTTTCATCATGCCGAGTGTGTCAACAAAGGGCGTTCTGGAACTGGCAAGGTCAGTCGCAAATATATTAAGTAAAATTAGCACAAGAAAAGCTTATTGTAACCACCAACTCACCACTAAACCTTTTATAGAACAAAATCCATACTTCACAAAATAATAATAATTTTTTAAAAAGAACATGTGATTTATACACAGTATCTCTCTGCAACTAGTTATTTTTAACTCATATCTTTCAATTTCAAATTTGTCGTAACAAACTAACAATTATTAAATAAAAAGCAGATAGACATTGGACAGCTATGGGCAGGAGAAAAAGGTTCAGGGTGTATTCAAGAATCAGCCCCCACCTCAGTCCATCTCTTTGTCATCTACAGCCAAAAGTTGATTGCTAACAAAGAAGCCATTCTATTTCTCCCCACCCTATTAAGAAACTATCACACTAGCAAAACCTGTGTATGTTGTCATTTACAGTAACTACTTACTTAACTATGCCAACATAATGAAGGTGAAGACTATATCAACTCACCAGTCTAATTCAAAACTTTTAATTGCAAGTAGTGAATTAAAAACTTTTAACTCATTTACTTATAAATGAGTCAATTTAGGATATGTTTTATCTCTAAAGGCTAAAAATATAGCTAAGGATACGGGTCAAAAGTTGCTCCGATTTACTTAAATGCACAAAACCAATCATTTTAATCTAAAAGCTAAACTATCAGTGAGATACTATAGTTTTCGTAGCCATCTTGACCCGACCCGCTACCAATCTGCTGTTTGGTGAGGGCCCATATCCCGCATCTCTTAATGAAAGAATCTACATCTAGGCTTATGAGCTACTCCCTCTGTCATCAATTGGTTTAGAACATAACTCCATTTAAGGCTTATATGTTGGACATGTGGGCTTACGTCGTTCTTAACATTACCACTACTTTTTTATAGTATAATGCCTCAACCATTACATATACACATCCACAAACTTTCAGGAGGTCTTTCTGGAAGCAGTCTCTCTACCCTCGGGTAAAGGTATGACTGTCTACATCACCTCTCCCATACCCCCACCCCCGGCGGGATTGGGTATCATTGTTGTTGTCGTGGTATCACCTAAGCCCTTAGGGATCCTTGAAATGGTTATAAGCTCTTGCTAGGTCATCTGCCTGGAGCATAATAAACATAATCTCCACATAAATCCTATACATGAGAGCGTGTTTTCAAACAGATTACATGCCAAGAAAAAATGAAATAGTAAAGTAAATAGCCATTTTGGTGCACTTTGATATGCAAAACTATCATGTAATCAGAAAAAGTTCAAGCAGCTATTACCTGTTCTTGTTCCAATTTTATCTTCGCCTCTTCCTCCTTTTTCCTTTCTTCTTTCATAGCAGCATATCTAGCTTCCTGCTCTAGTAACTCCTTCTCTCTGTCAGCTTGCAATGATGCAAGATATTCATCATCCTGCAAAAAGTAGATAGGAATTAGAACGAACACTAACTTAATCACACTTTGGGTTCCTAGGGATTACCTGTTGCTCCCTTATCAAGCGTTGAGCAGTAAGGGAGGGAGATGGAGGACGAGGAGTTGATCTTGTGTAAGGCCCGGCAGTTCTATCCAAACCATTCCGCATGTAATGGTGTCTGGCAGATGGTATACGATATGCGTCCTCTTCAGGAACTCCACCAAACATAGCAGCCTCAAGCATGACCGCTTCATCGTGTTCTTCAGATGAGATACCTCCCCACTTTTTATTAACAAAGACCAAAATCAATTAGTGATACATGTACCACGATTGTGAATAACTGACTAAATTTATAGTACAGAATTCATTAAAAAAAAAAGGACAGAGAAATACTTCAGACGGGAAGTCACTATCACTTTCTATGGAATTATTGACATTCTGTTGTTGTGTGGGACCCGAGGTCGAGCTCCCTTCGCCCATGTTTCTAGAAGATACGCGTCGACTCCTATTCCTGACTAGAGGTAATTCATCTGCATCTTCGATTTCATCCTGGATAGATAAGCTCCCAGTGTCCAACCTATAGTTCCTTGCATACTCTCACCAGATTAGAGTCCCACTTGTCTTAATGGTTAAACGAAAAGTTAATAAGTATAAGCAGAACATAATGGTAAGCCACTCTTACCTTCCATTTGATAATGATGTCAATGCCACGGCGTCTTCAACCTCAGCCAGCTTAGAAGCTTTTGTCTCTGATGGTCCAGCTTCAGATTCTCGTTCATGAACGGTCTTCTCTTGCTCAGCTGACTGTAAAAGTATAGACATTAAGCATGTAAGTAGAGAGGATCATGTGGTTTAAGGTTTGATTTGAGGTGGTAATTTAGACCCATTTACATACGAGTGCCTTGATATGGGTTGTATGTAATGTCTAATGGGCTAAACAGGTAAGAAAAGAAGTTAACCAACAAAGAAAACAGATCAAATGTATCAAAAATGTTAGTGTACTTTCAATGCATAAAACCTTCCAAATCATTCCATCTTAAGAGGAAAACAGCAACAAAAAAAGCACTCAATTTATACCATCTCATATTAAAGTACTATTTTGTTTAATTCTCAATTTAAGGTAGTTAAGTCATGTTTGGTTTCAAATATAAGGTACTTAAATATCCTTATTTTGAAACCAAACATAACTTAAGTGCCTTAAATTGACAGTCGGAAGTACCTTGAAATGAAAAACGTATAAGTAGAGAGCCATTGTCTTACATTTTTCCTATTTAAAATATATATATATATATATATATATATTGATATCAAAATTATATAGGTTTATAATCAAACTTGACACACTGGTTACAAAAATTAAAACTTTTGAACAATAAGTGTGTCAGATCAAACCAACCCATATCAACCAGTACCAGAAAGTACCCAATTTGTACCAAACCACTTGATCCATTACCCAAGCCGTCCGACTTGCCCATTGTCACCTCTAGGTTTATTGTGATGACGAAAATGGAGCGCAAACCTTTAAAGATGCAGATAATGCAGTAGAGATTTCAGGATCCTCTGACTGAGAGTGCCTCAGAAGGGATACAGCATCATCTGGTTGACCAATATCAGCCTCACGTTTAGAGGCCTCAATTGCAGCTTGGATCATCTCCTCTTCTATACCATAGTCAGGTAAATGACTAATTGCAGGAGCGCTTGGACTGAAACGTGAATCATGAGAAATACCACCCAAGACACCTTCGTTCTGTTCACCCAGCCCTACAGGATTAGAGGCTTGAAGAGACGGAAAATCATCATCATCAAGACTCAGGGTCCCATGAGTTTCAGGAACGTTTCTTGGCAAGGTGTCGGAAACATCCTCAAAGGCTCCAGAACCAGTAACCCCTCGACCACTATCAATTGTTTGTCCGTTCAAGTTTGGGTCGAGAAGAGAGAATGGATCCATGGTATCTCTTGCGGAAGGAAAAGGTAAGAATGGTTGTCTATGAGTTTCAATTTCACTTGGCTCATCTACGTCCATAAAATCTTCCTGCGCAGCAGCTACATTGGTTCCATTTATTCTGAAATAACGAAATCGTTGTGTCAAGAAGGAAACCGAAACAGGGTTTATAATCATCATTTTCTAATTTGGTAATTTGATATAATTAGCATATTCAAAGGTAACGGACATGTTTGTATCTCCTTCGCTAAAATGCGAATTAACCGCTTGATTGAGATTGCCACCATGCTCCTGATAACAATTAAAAACAAACAAGAAGTACGGTTAGCAATGCAGGAAAAGGATATTAACTGAAAATACAAACTATTTACCAGAAAAACTTAGTTGACAGCAAGATTAAAGTAGTAAATAGGTTTGAAGAGGGCTTGGGGGGAAACCAGTTATAAATAAGGTATCATTTGGCAACGCTTTCATTTGTTTACTAATTATATATAAATTGACTTTGGTGCTAAAACAGATTACAAAGACGGATTTTTTTTTGTGACCTGGTGCATAATAATCTCATTATCAACTTGTAGGCGCTAAATAAAAAAGCTTTAAAGGGTATTTTTAGAGAAACAAAAGAAACCCAAAACTAGAACATAAAAATGGACAAATCAAATTTTGACAAGTCTAAAATATATAAATAACCATTTCATCCAGCTTTCAGGTAACCAAATGACTAACCATCACCAAATGGTTTAGTGGCAAGGAGGTCTGTTTCCTCACAAGAGGTCTGAGGTTCAAGTCCTATCCTAGGCATATTTGGGGGTGGCCACACGTATTTAATTTCCACCTATGGTGGGCCTGGGTGAGTTTTCCCCTCTAGATCTTAGGGTGATAGGGGTTTCTCATCGAGGGGTTTAAATTGGGGATCTATTCTGAGGGGGCACTAGCACGGACCCGGTTAAGACAACGTATGCTAGATCTCCCGACATTCACGAGTAATCCACACCTTTCAAAAAAAAAGGTAACCAAATGACTTAATTGGGAACGCAATACCATTCTTTTTGACCTAACTGGACACGGAAAAAAAAAAAGTTCGATCACTTATTAGTGACGAATGAAAAAAATACATGGTTATACTAACCCATAATCCAAAAATTGTTCCTTTTCAACAAAAGCATAGCTTTTATTTTATTATTGACATTTTTACTAGTTAATTTGCAGAAAAATATCCAGTCTTGAGTATTTAAAAAAGTCAACCAGTTTTACACTTCATAACAATAAAGTTCTACAAATTATTGAATTTCATATAATTTCTGATATGGCAACATTACATATTCCAAATACAAATAGTTATATCTTTTTTTCTAGACACGTAAATGTCGAGGTTTTCCCTTGTCAGGTTAGTCGGGGAAGACGAGTATTTGTCTCAAATGTACATACAATAATAAAATACAAAATATATATATATATATATATATATATTAAATATGTATGGGCTTGAAAAAAAAAACACTACATTCAATTGCTAACTCAAGAAAACATCGTCAATGATAAAATGAAATAAAACAGTAAAGTATGAATCTTGGTGTAATTGAAATTACATAACAACAATAATGATAAATAAATAAAACATTGGATAGATATAATAATAAAATTACCGTGAGTTTCTGAATAGCAAGCAGTTCAGATGAACCGGTGATACTCATGAAGGTTTGGATTGAATCTTGATCAGGTACTACTGTTGCCATTTTTATTTTTTAAAATTTTTTATTTATCACAATCACTTTGCAAACACACAGGATTGTTTTCAAACACAATCTCTCCTTTCGTATGAATATGTAATATGTGAAGGATCAAATTTATTTATTTTATTATTAAAGAAACCAAAGATGATGGTTTTTTCGTTTGAGTGAGAGGAATATATCTGTATGCATCTATAGTAAATCTGGGTTGTGTCCTTTTTAGCCCTTATAATTTTACCTTAGTACTTATTACCCTTTAGTTTACTTATGTTTTGAACAACTACTTAGACTATGCGGTATGAGGCACCCCACATGGGGGCGTCTTCCGCCATGTGGCGGTGCCTCCCCCAAAAGGATGCCCCTACTTTTTCTTGGTGCGAGGCAACTCTTTTGGGGCATCCTTTTTTTTTTTTTTTTATTTTAACCAAAAAAAAAAAAAAAAAATATATATATATATATATTATAGATATATATTATAGATATATATATATTATACCTTTAAAAAAAAAAAGGATAGATATAACAGATAACATAGATAGATATATACACATGAGCGCTCCTCTGTAACACTACCGCCGGAAACCCACAACCACCGCCGGAAACCCACC
>JAOEHQ010048313.1:0-10281 GCA_025447715.1 Asclepias incarnata
CTTTACATATATACACACATATATATAATTATATATATATATATAATATATAAACACACACACACACATATATATATATATATATTTATATATATATATATTTAAGAAATTAAACTGATTTAATTTGTAGTTAATCAATATTTAGTTGTTGCTGAATAATTGACTGTGCTTTGATATAAATTTGATTAATTTAAGCCAACAAGATTAATTTTTTTTTTTTAAAGTTCTCTTTTACGTTTTTTATAATTTTTATGTGTGTGTAATGAAATCATTGGAATGTTTTTGAGGGTTCTTACAAATGTTTTAAGATGGCTGTTTGCAACACACAGAAAATGTGATATGAATCTGATAAGGAGGTATGCACTCCACCATGAACAGTTACATCTATTTTTCCAGGCCAAAGTTTAAAAATTTAGGCGTATCCTGAAGACTACTACTACTGATGATTTTCAACTGATTTGTAAGAACTGGTCACATGTCTCTTGTTCCCTTTTCCTTTTTGTATTTTTTTGAATGTTTTGTATGGTGTTTAGTTTTTTTTTGGATTGGTACGTGCTGTAGATTTGCGGTTAATGTTTCTTATGTGTGTGTTGTCTGCAGGAAACTGATGGCGATGTGGTGGTGCCTAATAATACTTTGCCTTTGAATGACGGGGACCATGAAAATGATGTGTCCAAGATACATGCAACTGTTGATGAGGAGGAAAACCTATCCGAGGAGCATAATGATAATGGGTATATGAGAGCCGATTCTCGTAAAGGAAGTGGGTATAGAAAGAGTCATTATGATGATGATTATGAAACGAGGGATAGAAAGAAATCTCATACTAATGATAACCATATGAAAGTGCATAAAGAGTCATCAAGCAAAATCTTGAATGAAAGAAGGCGAGAAGATGCTGCCACGACAAGTAGGTCTAGGTCTCATGAACAGAGTAAGGACCGGTCTCGGTCGCGATCTCGGAGCATTTCTCGTGGAGCATCTCGTCTTGAGACACACAAAGAAGATGTTGAGTATTATACAATTAGGAAACATGGCGAGGATGGTGATTTTGAGAGAACTAAGAAGCTCACGAAGGATTATCAACATGGTAGTCGAGATTTAGTGAAGGATAGGGAAAGAGAGCGTAGTTCTAGTCGTAGCCGACACAGCCAACAAGTAGATAGGTATCACAGTCGAGAGCCTAGAGAGAGAATTAGAGAAGGAAGCTGGGAGGCGAGAGATAGAGATAGATATAGAGAGAGGGACTTGAATGAGATTGATAGGGAAAGGACAATAAAAGATAGAGAGAGGGACAGAAGAGAGAGGGAAAGCCGGGATCGAGAGCGGGCAAGGGACATAGATTTGGAGAGAGGGAGTAGTAGAAATAGAAGAAACTATAACTATTATGATGGTCGTGATGGTCGTGATAGGGGCAGTGATTACAAACATCATAGATATGAAGAAACGGATTACAGAGATAGATCTAAGAAATATGATGCACAAGAAGCTGATGGTCTCAAAGCAGATGAAGATACCGAGAAGATTAAAAGGTTTGTTATCCACCTGTATATTTTTTCAACTATTGCTGTTTGTTATAGGTATTTTCTGAAATCAGCTTATTTTCTTTTTAGGGTGGAGGCTGACGAAGAGATATATCAAGAAAGATCTGCCTTGCAAGTTGAAGAAGACGAAGAAGAAGATCTCAACAGAATAAAGGAGGAGAGTAGAAGGCGTAGACAAGCCATCCTTGAAAAGTACAGGGCTAAGTCAAAGCCTCAGTCACAGGATATTGGTAAGTTTTTTTTCTATTTATTTGAGAAAACTCACGACTCATTGAACAGTTGGTTTGTAATGGTTACTTTAACTATCATTTGACGTTAAGTTTATCTCCTGTCAGGGAAAGAAAATGTGAAAGATCCTTTGGAGTCTGTGGGAGCAGCTAAAGTAAATTCAGGCACTCTTGATAATCACGGAGAAGGGTCCGATACTAACACTGGGGACACACCATTTTCTGTTGGGAGATCATCTCCCCAAAATGGTAATTCTGGTGTTGAAAGGACCTTTGGTACTGGCGGGCTGGGAGAGGGTACCCCAAAGGTGTGTTTTTTTTTTACTTTACCATATAGGTATGCCTTCTATATGTACTTATTTATGTCTTGCTTAATTTTACAGAGTGAGAGATCAAATGGAGATGATATTTTTGGAGAATCTCTACCCCGAGTTCGTGTAATGGTAATCTTTGCTGTCTCTCTCCTTCTATGTGTCTATGTTGTGTGTATTCCGAGTACTTTACTAATGAGCTGTTTTTTTTGGTAAAATGCACAGAACGAGAGATCAAATGACATGTTCTCCGATGATATATTTGGAGAATCGCCAACTGGAGTACGAAAACATGTAAGACACTGGCATAAATTTTTTGACACATACATTTGCCTGGACAAAATCCAATAATGTATATTTAAGTCGGCTGATTGAAGTTATTTTTTGAAATTGAGTTTCTTAATAACGTGGACATAACGTAATCCATTGGTTATGTTTGCAGGGAAAAGGTGATGGCCTGGCCATTCAGAGAAGTGGTCTTCAGGATAACTGGGATGATGCAGAAGGGTACTACAGTAAGTATTCTAATAGATTTGTTTGTCCTTTGTTATAGGGTTTGTGAATTTGTAATTAAATCTACACGGTGTTCTCTACTGCAGGTTATCGTTTTGGGGAAATACTTGATGGTCGGTATGAAGTTAAAGCTGCTCATGGTAAAGGTGTTTTTTCAACAGTGGTCCGTGCTAAAGATCTCAAGGCTAGACCTACTGATCCAGAAGAAGTGGCAATAAAAATCATACGCAACAATGATAAAATGTAGGCTTTAAAAAACGGCATCTTTATTTCTAGTTAAAGAATTAGGGCACTGCAAAACGTCTAATCTTTTGTTCTATTTGCTCTGAACAGGTATAAAGCTGGTCTAGAAGAATTGGTGATATTGAAGAAGTTAGTTGGTGCTGATTTAGAGGACAGACGCCATTGTGTTCGGTTTCTTTCCAGTTTCAAGTACCGGAACCATCTTTGTTTAGTTTTTGAATCTCTTCATATGAATCTTCGTGAAGTATTAAAGAAGTTTGGTCGTAATATTGGTCTTAAACTAACTGCTGTAAGGGCCTATGCAAAACAGCTCTTCATTGCTCTAAAACATCTTAGAAACTGTGGTGTCCTTCATACTGACATTAAGCCTGATAACATGCTGGTTAGTATTTTGAATTATTTATCCTTTGTTTCACAGGTTTTGTTCTATGAATGCAATTATTCTAATTCATATGATCATCAGGTAAATGACGCCAAAAACGTTCTAAAGCTTTGTGACTTTGGAAATGCTATGTTTGCTGGGAAGAATGAGATCACGCCGTATCTCGTAAGCCGCTTTTATCGTGCTCCTGAAATAAGTAAGTTTTGTACTAGTTATCATATTGATCAAGTATTTGGGAGCAGTTTATTGACTGGTCAAACATTTTCCTTCGCAGTTTTAGGGTTGACCTATGATCATCCTGTCGATATGTGGTCGGTTGGTTGCTGCTTGTTTGAGCTGTATACGGGTAAAGTCCTATTCCCAGGTGTTACAAACAATGATATGCTCCGCCTTCAGATGGAGCTCAAAGGCCCTTTCCCCAAAAAGATGCTTCGGAAGGTGCTTCTTTTATTCTATTGCACATTCTGTATACTTGTTTTCTGAGAGTGTTATTTACATATACTTTCTTTCGCCACATATTTTGTAGGGAGCATTCACCGAACTTCATTTTGATCAAGACCTTAACTTTGTTGCCATAGAGGAGGACCCTGTTACCAAGAAGGTAGGCACACATATGTCAATTATATTTTTATAGTACTTTGTTAATATGTAAATTGAGTCATTCATTTAACAAAATTTCAGATTGTGAAGAGGCTGGTTAACATCAGGTCAAGAGATATCAGTTCTATTGTAATGAGCTCTCCTGGAGAGGATCCAAAGATGGTAGCCAACTTTAAGGATCTTCTAGAGAAGATATTCATGTTAGATCCTGACAAGAGGTTAACTGTGCAACAGGCTCTAGGTCATCCATTCATCACGGGCAAGTGATAATGATGCCGGCTGACAGAAACAGTGTGTTTTATCAATTATGATATAAATTTCATTTCATTTTCTAATCATTGGGCATTTATCTGTCTTTATCTATGTGATGGCTTAAGAACTTCGGACACAGTTCCTGACATGGCCCAAGTTAGCAGATGACCTCGTGGCGGTTCTTTCCGTGGAATGTGTACTGTTCTATTGTAAGATAACTTGCCACATGGCGTTTACTTTTCTTGTACTCATTCTTGATGTGAACATTAAGGAATGTCTTATTTCAAGGATGTTTCATTTTACTTTGTACATTGAACATCAGCTTCTCCTGCAACTGTCTCTGAATGATGATAGAAATCTGGTTTTTTGTTTGCTTGGGCAAAAAACTTTTCAGTACTTTTATGCTTGTTCTTTTTCACTTTTAATGATGATGTGTTGGTTACTTGCTTCTTCAGTGACCATTTACTATACTAAGGGCACCCCTGTTCCAATTTCTTTGTTTTATGCACCTAAAGATTTCATGAGTCTAATCTTTTCTTTCATTCAGGAATCTACCAGTGCTATGAGGCCACCAAGCAGTGCTTTAGATGTTTAAAGGCACCTTGGAGAAGGTATTTTGGTTTGTCTGTTTGGAGCTTATTGTGATTAGTTACGATTATTCTTAAGAAAAAGTTCAAAGCTTTTGGTTTATCTTTCAAGAGTCATAGTAATTTTTATGTTTGGATTAGCATTTATTAAGTTGTGCACCATTTAGCTTTAAGAATATTTGTACTGGAGTTTGTATTAATGCTTCTGAAGGTGGGAGCGGTGATACATTTCCTGCCTGTAGTTTCTGATAGATGAAATCTGTTTCTTTGGATTGTAGAATATAGGTGCAAGTGTTGAACTATATGTTAAATAAATGGCTTCATGCCTTTTTTTTTGATATATTTTGTGTGATATGTTAGGAGATCCTGTAGGTGACAATGCTTTTTCTTGATGCTAGTTAAATAATTTGCTACATATCTAAATCTGTATTCTAATGAAACTCTATTCCGCCTGATTCATGGTTTGGTCAATCTGGATGATCATGCATGGAGATGTGTTGGCTGGAGCTTCAAACCATGAGCACATTCAGTGAGTGATCCTGTCCAGATTTTCTGATTTTATTACTAGCAATGGATTCCAAAAATATGTTCTGACATTTCTCTTTGTTACCTTTTGTCATTTAGGGCAGAGTCTGTTGGCTTCTTCAACTTCCACTTCTGTAAGTGCTGTTCTTCACTATGAACACACATATTCTTGTTACAGTATATTCATACCACTTCTGCATTTAACAATCATAAAAGTAAACTGTATATCACCTAATATTAAGTTTCAATGAACCTGGAAGAATGGGATTGGGCTCATGTAACAGGGGCAATGCATATCAGGTATGTAGCGTAGGCATTTATTTGGTTGCCGAGTTTTGGGTTGGACATGTTAATTATATCAATAAAACACAGAAAGTAACTTAATTGAGAAGCCTGAATAGGTCACTGAAGCACCTGCTGTGCATACTATTTTGTTGTATTACATGTTACATTCTACGAAACAAGTAATCTGCTTGCTCTGTCCCACTCTGATTTGTGCATCTGAATGTAGATGTCAGTTCCGCTTAAATGCAAATTAGATGGACACATACAATTTAGAAACTTGCCGTATGTCACAAATAGTTTGGTTAGATAACTTTATGTGCACTGATAATAATACGGCTACTCTGGCAATTGACTGCTATTTTCAGAAATATTTTGTCTCAACTTGCATCTAGTCTTGACAGCTGCACTGTTTCCATGTGGAAGTACCAAATCGTAATCATTGTACATAGATTTTGCTTTCAAAGTAGCTATTCTACTTACCTCAAAAAGAGCGCATGTCAGACACTGTTAGTGCCTTTGGTTAATCAAGGCGAAGAGATTTTTAGAGTTTTAAGGATAGCAGGCTTGTAGTAGAAAAGAACGAGAATGTGAAATATACTAATCATTGAGCGCGCTTTCTAAAGGCTCTTTTTTGTAGATCTGTTAGATCTTTTAATGTGCACAAGTTAATATCTTACCAGTAAAAAATTCAGAACTCTAGATGTCGGGGCCATCTTTTTTCTTTTCTCCTTGGTTCTCTATGCTCTTTTTTGTTTTTTTTGGTACACCTGATTCGGAGGATGTTAAAATCAGTAGCTAAGTTTTTGTTTTGTTTTTTAATTGAAAGTCAAATAGGTTAGTTTGTCAACTTTTGCAAACTTGCAAACATTTTTGCTTCAGTTTAGTACCAATGGTTTTCACTCTATTAATTGGGCAAATTGGTGATAATTTTATAGCTTTAAGTAGAGTCGGCTGATGCTTTTGATGTTTTAGAATTCAGGAAAAGTTGGACCATGATTTTATTTGTCATCAGCTTGATGCTTTTGGCTGTTCAATGTACATTTCTGGTGCAAAAAATGTATGATAGTGTGCCTAAGAATGAGAATACCCGATTTGGAGGACTTTAAAATCTGGTCTAACTTCTGAGTCTGTCTAAACTTGAGGACAGTACTTGTTTCACGTGTTGATTGAACTTAACGTTGCTAGAACATAGCTTTGTTATGAAAAGAGCTAAAGAGCAAGAAAGTAGGATCTTTAATAGTTTTCCGGTCTTATTTTTGGTTGGCTGGAAGGATCATATTCATTAGAAAGTTGGTCCAACCGTCCAAATTAGTTTAATTTGTTTCATGTAGAGCACTAGGGAGGTCACCTTTATGATTGATTAGATTGGCATGCTTTAATTGGGATTGAGGTTGCTGGGTAACAGCAAATATCTGGTGCCAATGTATGCATAACTGTTATGGTTACCTTGATGCCATATGTCCAGCCGATTGCTAAAGACATGGATGGGGCGGGGGAGCTTGGTAACTTATTGAAATGGGTTCATGTCAGATTGGCCTAGCTGCTAGTTTTTAGTACGAGTCTTTTCGGGTGTTCAGCGCACGTTATCTTTACTAAGACGCATCCATCACCACCTTTCAATCTTTGATTCAGCTTTGAGCCATGGTTGTAGGGTCATCTTGACACCACTAGGCTAAAGGCCCCACCTACTTTTCTTGTCCATGTTCTGTGCTTCTGTGTTCACCAAGTTTTTGAAGATATAGGCTGCTACCACTACTCGCTTGCAATCTCGTTGTTGTAGCCGAACCCTCTCTTACTCTGGCGATGGAACTATCTAGGTATGTGACATCAATGGCAGATCCCAAGTAGTGGATCTGAAGTGTGGATATAAGAAAACAACGTGGTTGTGTAAGAAGCGTTTGGCCGGATGTCAAGCAACCATGTTTAGTATGTGAAGTACACTTTAAACCGATAATAAAATCTATGATTATGCGCCTTGTCTTTGCCCGATATGTCAAATATTGAACCGAGACTTCATTTACATTTGTATGTGGGTATGTGGAAAGTGCTTATCTACATTTGTAAATCTAGTTTTAATTCAATGCTACAAAAATGGGGCATAGCATGGGTGAATGAGCGCAGGTTTTTAATGCAAGATGTATCTTATGCTGGTTGTTATACATTTTGAATGTGCTTCACACATGCTTTGGTAATATTTTCTAATATAGACAATTAGGATTTGTTGCTGGTGTCTGCCTGACTACATGTTTATAAGGTTCTTTTACTGGCTTGACGGATCCCAAATAGTTCTGTTATCGGCAGGGTTGCAAGTTGAGTGGGATTAAGTGTCAAACTGGGAAGTTTAGGGAAGTGGTGCTATGTAAACAATTTCCAAATTATATTTAATTATTTGTTGATTACGAAGAAAAGAATAAACATTATAAGAATCTAGTACTTTTTAGTTAGGAGATTTATGGAGGATATATCTATCGACTTTTGACATGTTTTCTTATAGCCAATTTAATTTACTTTGTTTGATAAGAGATTAAACATAATGTGAACAAGTCCATGGCTCGATAACTCTACTTATGATTTAAGTTTGTTTTACTATTTGAAATGGGTGTCAGTCTAGTTATTTGTATGGATTGTATGTTTCTTGGTTTTTTTTTTTTTGAACTTTTCGTACTTGGATCAAAGTCCCGAACCAAATAGTTAAAGCTGTTTATCATGCAATCTATTGATGTGGTTCAGTTTCTCGTGTCCTTTCCCCCTAGAGTAAGAAAGCAGGGAAATGCCTAGAAGGTAAGGAGAATTCTTCCTGTTCTGAAATACCACTGCTGATTTCTTGTGTATAAATATTATTTTCTGATTAATAGGTTTTTGATCTTTTTGGAAACAACTTAACTGTTATTGTTTTGACAGTTATTATTTTAACTTCTAATTTAACTCTAGTGGTTGGTCACTGTTACCGCAATGTGGAATATTTTTGGAAATCCATCAGCACTTGATGTTTTGTTGTACGATGTTCAAGTTGAATGCCCCCGTTGGTTCTCAACGAGTTTTGAAAGCCATGTATGCTTGTGATGCGAGAGGTTTCTTACTCCTGAAATTTTCAAGATTGCAATGTAAAAAAAAATTGAGGTTTGCTTTCTTCGGCTCTATTTTAGCTTCAACTTGGCAGCCATTACACTGTTTTACACGGCGCGGAATATGGGCTGTTTGGTATTAGGTAAGCATTTAAAGAAAAAAGGTCCATGGAAGATCCACTTTTATCTGAGCTGCTAGGTGTTATTGTACCCATTCTCATTTGTTACACACACACACACACACACACATATATATATATATATATATATATGCTATATTTTTAAAATAATGTTTGCAATATACAGGGTTTTTTTTAAACCATTTGACGTGATATACTATCACCACCTTTCTACCATATGGTTTTCATTTAATGCATCTTGCTAAAACTTACCATTCAATGCAAAATACCTGCTGTGTTGTTTTACATCAACAAATGGTACTATTTGATGATGAACCGGTGAATGGTAAATATGCTGTGTTGAGCGTCTTAGTAGAAAAATTAAGCTGTATGGATTGGAATTCCGATAATATGGATTCGAACAGGAGAATTTGAAGTAATGTTTGGAGTTTTTTCTAGGTTTGTTGGTTGAATAATGTATTTCATGGATGAAAGCTTGATCTCATTTGTTACTTCCATAAAAGGTATATATGTATAACTGTGCTAATGAATTTCTCATTTAATGAAGTATTTATTTTCAGTAGAATAAAAGTATAACAGAAGAGTGTATATGTTCAAAAAAAACAGAAGAGTCTATACGTAGATCCACACGCAATAAAATCAGCTAACATATGTATCTAATTAGGTGAAATGTTTACGAACAAACATTAAAGTCGACACCAACTTTATAGATTATGGGTCTACTTGCAAGTTACAACTTGTTATTGATCATTTGGATGTTGATTTCTTGTAGTAATACTAATGTTATTATAATATAATATGGTTTTGGTATTAATATTAGCAGTATATTGTTCTGTTCTTTTCATTATTTAATGAAATTTATTTATTATAATGACCAATACCAACTAGTCTGACCCACAAAGCAACAATATTTAATAATCATTGATTGATAAATAATAACGTGTGGTCAACAGGACAAGGACGTGAGCCCAATCTAATTGTTCATGATCATGAATTCTTTGAGCTCTGAAAATTCGAGGATGGATTAAAGTTTAAATAGTGTTTTATCACTTGCAAACGAGACATGAAGATGGTCATGGTATAATGGTATTATGAAATTACTAATTTTATTTTGGAAAGCAAAAAGCATCGAGTTGTAGACATACACAGATCTCCATTTATCTAACGTAGATAGTTTCGAACCTAAACGTATATTTGGTTTTCTAAATTATGCAAAGCATAACGTTACGTTGTTTGTGTCGCTTTTGACTTGATCAATCCAAGCGTTTTATACGAGCTTTAGGCAAAAACAATTTAAATAATATGACATGATTCATAGTTTACTTCTTTAAAAAAAAAAAAGATGTATAAAACTTTATGAAACGTTTTTCATTCTTAAAATAGAAAAAAAAGGGCTTATTGTTTGAAATTTTCTTGAACATTACTCAAACTTCTATTCTATGTAACAAAAAGAAAAAAACCTCTGTTTGTATTTATTTTAAGTTTTGTATGTATGGGTCTAGGCTTGTACAAAAAAAACCGAAAAAAAACCCGAACCCGGTCAAACCCGGGTTTGACCAAAACCGGTTCGGGTTTTGGAAAACCCGGCGGGTTGGAACCGGGTTGGG
>JAOEHQ010048314.1:0-10281 GCA_025447715.1 Asclepias incarnata
ACAAGTACCTCATGAAGCTGCCGCAACACCTCATATGCCAACGCCTGCTCCACCGACACCAGTACTAGCCTCATCCTCTTCAACTAACCACAAAGAACATCCACCCCAATCAGTTGCAAAGAAAATGCTCTTCCAAACCTCAGAAGACAACAAAAAACAGGCTAAAAAGATGAAGCGTTAACATATCGTGAAACAAAATGCCCTGTAAAATAACACAATCAGCTAACCAACGCAAAACCAATGCTACAACCCAACATTATCGTCATAACATAGACGAAGTTTTGATTATACATATACTAAAACCTTTATGGCCTTTATCGCTTTTGCAAGTCAACGTATTACAACTTTTATTGCCTTTGTAACTCAACGTTCTACAACCTTTGTAACTTTTGTACCTTAATGTACGCTTGCAGTATGTTTGTAAATTCAATGGCTTATACTCTTCAATACCCCGCGGCAAGGCGCGGGCGAACCTCCCTCGTTGTTTTAAAAGATAAAAGTAATGTTTAATTGAGTCTTAATGAAATCTTAAGAACAAGAAAGTAGTAGTATTATTGACTAGAAAGAGGTTAAAACTATAATATAATTTGACTAAGGAAAGTAATAATTGTGACATAATAATAAAAGTAACAAGAAGAAAAGGCGGATTGATAGAGGGGCCACGTTCTAACATTTGACCCAAAAACGTCAACAAACTTTGATTATTTTTTTTAACATCTTCTTTTATTAATCACACACAAAGACACACTAAAAACACACACAAAGACACACATTATGATATAGATGCAGTTTTTCCGTACTCCACAAACCAAACCCCGTTTCTCTCTCTCTCTCTCTCTCTCAGACAGTGACTGATACTTGCCGTGAAATCCATCATTTCTTCTTTCTAAGCTTTAACTCTCATTCATGGTTAGTGATGCGATCTTCTATATACATACATACATACATACATAAAAAAGTTGTCTGTTTTTATCATCTATTTATTTCCTTTTATATCGCCACTCACACACTCACGATATGTGTGTGATTTACTAACTTGTTCAATGGAATGATAGCCATTTTTTGTTTTGTTAGGGAATTTGTTGAATTTTCACTAGTGCCATTTGTAATATTAAATGGCAGGCGAAATCCAAGAACCGTTACGGTTAAATTTTCAGGTTTTTTTTTTTACTTTTATTTATGTAATTATTGTTACTAGATCTGATTAATTTTTTAGTAGATTTGATTTTATCTAGAAAATTAATTACTGCTGTAAGTGCTTATTATTATTTACTTCAGTATATTAATTTATGCTAGTAATAATAATTGATCACTGTTAAAAAATGACAAGTGATCCACTGTGTGTATATATATATGTATATATTAGCCTTGTCGGTTGTTTTGGTTTACATACCTGGATATAAAATAGTAGAAGGCTGAGATCAGATTTAGAGATGATCTAAGGGATGACATACCCTCCCGTTAATATCGAGACTATTGTGTGACAGTAACATTATAGATTAAGGTAGGAACTTGTTGTAGTCAATATTGGTAATTGTAGCAAAAATTGGCTTTTAAGAAACTGTGATGCAGATTTGGACTTATCAAGTAACAATTTATGAAACACATTATCAATAGTTTTGCAAATGGTACATTTTCAGCTTAATGTTGTCATCTCAATGTGATCTGTTAGTTTTCTTCGTTATTACATGTCTGAAGATATTGATATTTGTTTTCTGTGATTGGACAGGCTGATCTCTTGCACTCTGGTTCTATCTCGTTTGGAAGATTTGAATCTGAATCTTTATCATGGGAAAGAAGATCGATCTTTTCGCACAATAGATATCTTGAAGAGGTGGAGAAATACTCAAAACCGGGTTCAGTTACGCAAAAGAAGGCGTATTTTGAGGCAGAGTTTAAAAGGAAGGCCCTTTTAAGGCAACAATCTGCTGAAGGTCAAGATGGCGGAGAGGTATCTACAAGTAGCAATAACGATGGGCATGATTTTGATGGATCTGGTACTGGTAATGAAAGTCCTTGCAGTTCTGGTCCTTCTGTATGCAATAGAGAAACTGAAATTCGACAGCATGAAAAGAGAGATGTTGAAGCTTTATATGCTGAGAGTGGCAATGGTACCAGGCATCCTGCATGGTTTGATGAGAGCCCTCATAGTCTAGGATATGATGAAGATGCTATAAGGCAGGAATTTGATAGTGTAAATTGTGAGTTTCTTCTTGCTACAACCCAGGATGAGCCCGTAATTAATATGATTAATTGTCCGGTCAGTGTTCCCGAGCATGTCAAGATTGATGAAACACATCAAAGTGAAACTGAGAATTTAGTAGTAAATACTGAACAAGGTAGCGTGGTTACCCTTATTGACGAGATAATACACACGGATGTCACATTAGAAGCCAATGATTCATCCGTTACTTGTCAAACACCTGAGAAGGACCATGATAGTACTAGTTCCAAAGATCGGACAATACCCAATGATTCATCCGTTACTTGTCAAACACCTAAGAAGGGCCAGGATAGTACAGGGTCCGAACCTCAGACAATATTTTCTCTCAAGGTAAATCCATCTGACATTGTTTACTTGTTTCTAGGACTCTTCATGCAGTTGCTTCTTATCAGTAGAAATAGTGCTGAAGGTGGCACTTTTGACTAATTTATTTATAAATTTGTCGATTAAGTTTATGTTTTATCGCTAACGTGCCGAACACGTAAAAGAAATAGTTCTTCAGGACATGGGTCAAAAGTTGCCCAAAGTGTATTATTAAATGCATAAAACCTTCTTAAAAATTTTATTCAAGAAATTTACATTATTAGTAAACTACTATGCTTTTTAGTCCTTTGACAAACTAATTATTTTTTGGACAAAAAGTGTTACCCAAACCACACAACCCACCCATTTTGCCATTTCTACATGGGATCACTTGTATTGGATGCAAGTATGCAACTAATGCAACCTTTGTCTTGAGTGGAAATGTATTTCTAAGTTCAGTTATTTACTTTTAATCCGTAAGGGATGATAATATATGTTCTTTATATTTTTGTGCTTAAAATGTTCGGGTTTTACTGGTTTAAGGTACAGCCTGCATCAGAAAAGAAACTTACTAGGCCAACTATGAAGACTCGTGCCAATGTGGATCGCTTCCAAAAACATGTTTCCAATGAAGTATCGAAAGGCTCAATGAAGCCTAAAACAAGTGACAACAAAGGTTTACTTGTAAAGAAAACAGAAAAGAAGTCACCCCGACCTGCTAGTCCCTTCGCTGGTTCAGGAGTAAAAACTTCAAAAGCAGAGGTGAATATCAACTGTCTCAAAATTATCTTACTACTGTACTATTTATTGGCTGTTGCACGTTATTGTTTTAAACGTTTAGAAATTCTGTACCTATAGAAATGTAGGTGTTTATATGTATTTTATATTATACTGCCATCCTTTATCTCTGGTGGTATCATTATTATGCTACTACCATCTCATCAAGTTAATGAATGTTTTTCTTAATTAGGATACGGCGAGTTCAAAGGAAAAAGAGCACCGACTGAAGAAAAGGTACTTATTTATTTTGCTGCTCTACTGTAGGCATTCCACATTTTGCAAGTCTTCCCCTTACACATGATTTCTTTTATGCAGCATTGTTAAGGATTTAAGATCTGAAAAAACAGTTAAAGCTCAGATTCCATTGTCACAGAAGTCTCTTCCCGGAGCACATCTGATTGCCAACAGGTTGGTAGCAATATACATGCTTACAAAATTACAATTTTCTTTTGATGAATTATTGAACTTTTGAGTAAGCTTCTCAACTTTCTTTTTTCTTCTATCTATTGTTAATTCTTTTTTTTTTTTCAGGCCAAAACCGACTATTAGTTCAACCAAGGTACAGTCCATTAAGGGTGCTGCTGGTTTCAGTTTTAAGACTGATCAACGAGCAGAAAATAGGAAAGAGGCAAGAATAGTGCATTCTTGATAGTTGATTTATGATCTATATGTGCATTTTTTTTCTTGAAAAAACAAAAGGTGCACTTCTTTTTGAGGTTGAGATTTGCCAAATCTAAACTGTTGCTCATGTATAACAGTTTTACATGAAAATCGCGGAGAAAATGCATGCTAAAGAAGCTGAGATTAACCAAGTTGAAGCAAAAACACGGGTATGAACCAATGCAAGTGGCAGAAGTATTCCATTCCCATAAACTTATCAACAATGATGTGTAGTCATGCACTGATAGTTGTATTTGCAGGAAAAACAAGCTGCCGAGATGAAGCAACTCCGAAGAAGTCTCAACTTTAAAGCAAAACCAATGCCTTCTTTTTACAGTGAATCTACTCGTGGTTCCGATCAACACAAGGTGCTTCATTAACATATTTGAAACTCGTATCTATGACATATATATGTGTTAGGAGTTAGGACTCAAAATTCTATTTATTTTAGTTTATAATGTTTTGTGTCTGTACATGTCATTTATATTTTTCTATTTCTTTTCTATTGTTATATCATATGGTTATTAGTAACAGAAAATCTGACATCTATACAATGCAAATTTTGCAGGTTATACTAATCAACAGGACAGCAAATCAACCACGGCCTAGTTTGCAATCAATGCCTACCCGTGCCAAGACTGCATCAAAGTCTTCTGTTGCATCAAGCATCAGACCAAGCTCTGCAACTTCATCAACCAACAGGATCCGTCTTTCAGAAAGTATCGGGAGAAATGATATGTCTGTAAAGAAAGAGCAAGAGATACGAAATCAACCACGGCCTAGTTCACAATCAATGGCTACTCGTGACAAGAATGCTTTCAAGTCTTCAGTAACATCAAATATCAGACCGAGCTCCGCAACATCATCAATCAACAGGATCCGTCTTTCAGACTGGAGAAATCATGTACCTGTAAAGAAAGACCAACATACACCAAATCAACCACCATCCAGTTCGCCATCAATGGCTAGTCGCCGTGGCGAGAATGCGTTCAAGTCGTCTGCTCCATCAAACATGATCAGACCGAGTTCTGCAACTTCATCTACCAACAGGATCCGTCTTTCAGAAAGTGTTGGGAGAATTCATATACCTGTAAAGAAAGATGAACGGACACCAAATCAACCACGGCCCAGTTCACCATCAATGGCTAGTCGCCGTGACAAGAATGTATTCAAGTCTTCTGTTCCATCAAACATGATCAGACCGAGCTCTGCAACTCCATCAACCAACAGGATCCGTCTTTCAGAAAGTGTTGGGAGAAATCATATACCTGTAGATCAAGAGAAGATTAAGGACGCAAGTTACAAGAAACAAAACGAACCAGAACGAAGAGCTATAGACATGGTGAAAAGACATACGAAAGGCATTTACATGGGCAAATCAGGAAATTTAACAGTCTGCTGAAAGTTGGTATTTTCTTCTTTATAGATATGTTGTAGTAATGTAGAGAATAAAGATGTGAATTTGTAACAAGTTGTGACTACCAAGTCTCTGTTGATAGTTAATTATTTTAGGAGTTGTTCTTTGGAATGGAGCTAAGAGCGGTCAACTTCAGAGCAATTATGCTGCAATGACTTGTACGGTATGTTTGTAACGTGTTAGATTGCTTTGGAGTTGCCCATTCTTAGCTTTAGGAGAAGGCCTGATCTTGGAAAGATGCGTATCTGCATAGTTTCAGGATTCACCTTCTTAGTTACCTTGATTAGTATTATTATCTGGGAGGCATTTGTACTATGTTTGCTTAAAACAATTATAACATGTATGAATCGAATATGTTCTCTTTTACACTCATACGTCTGCCCAAAGTATTCAAGAATATGTTTGTATTTGCCGGCCTTAGGTGTAGTCTGTATCTACTGTCTTGGTAGGATTCTGTTGTTTTACATCTGTTACAATAATTCTAGTAGTCGTATATGTTTACAAAAAAAATCGAGAATTCAATATAAGCAATGAAGATAGGTCATCATTTATTTTTTTTAATATTTATTACAGGACTGAACATGGATTATGAGAGTTCAATTGTATAGGATCACAGACATGTCATTTTGTTGGATTATGTCTTTTATTTGCATCATGTGTAGTTTAGACACAACCGCCGAGTTTTGGGGTGATTGAAACTAACATTAAGCTCTTGCAAATATTACATCGATCTATCCAGTTCGTTAGAACAGTTTCGAGTAAACTTTTATGCCCTTGCCTGATCGAACCATATCCTTACCGGAGTTTAATCAACAACCTCAAGCAGACATAACTAAATAAACTTAACTCTAGTCATGATGGAAAGTCAAACTCAAAGGAATGAACATATCTCTCATAAAGGCCTTAATATAAATTAGACAGCTAGTCCCCAAGTGTAAACAGCTTATTAGTCGAGCTTAGCTGCTAACCTGATTTGGCATGTTTAGACCAAGGAATGAACTCAGAGCTTTATGATGAATGATTAATTTATCATTTTAAACTATCAAGCTTAACTTCTTATGACAGCAACTTATCATTATGGACCATGGTAAAGGCCTTACAAAAGACGTTTGATGTACTTACTTGATTTTGCACACTTGATAACCAAATACAACGGATATGAGTAAGGGCGTTCATTCGGTCGGGTTTTGGGGAAATTGAGTTATTCGGTTTTTTAAAAATTAGTAAACCACCCAATATCCAATCCGTATATAAGGCCACCGAATCCAAACTGCCCAAATAAGGTTCGGGTTACTTGATCGGGTTTTGGATTACCCGAATAAAAGAATTTTTAAAATTTAATTTAGTATATTTAAATAATGATACTATTCGAATATTAATTTACACTATTTTAATTATTCATGTGAGGTTAATTTAAATAACTACATGTATTTAGATTATTAGGATTAATATATTTGGATAATTAGAGTTGTAGTTATGTAATTTAGATTAAGTTATTATAGTTTTTAATAAATATAAAATGCTTAATCGGGTTTTGGGTGGGGCCCCAATTAAAAATTTTCTAAACCAAAACCGAACCATTAAACAACTTCCTTATTCGGTTTCATCCAAACAACAAACCAAATCCGAATAACCCAATCTAAATAGTGCAAATGTTAAATAGATTGGACAGGTTATTCGGTTTATCCGAATAATGAACACCCTTGGATATGAGAATTGATACATCTCAGTAATCAGTGACAAAAGATAATGGAGTAATATCAATCACCATATACTTTTTCTGTTATAAATTTGCAATGCACACGCGTAACTACTTCGTGAATGTTTGTAGTTGTTAATGAATAGTAAAAGCACATACTATTATAACTCTTATTAACAATCTCAATCTCTTTTCATGAGGACTACAAAGTATTAATTTGGTGATCACTAGATGAGGTGATAATTAAAGAGATATTACAGTTAGATATAAACTATAGTTTTTAACTTTTTTAGGAGAGAAGAAATATCTCTAATACATTATAAAGTATTTGATCGAGGCCAGATTCTTAATTTTTGAATTTTTTAAGAATGGTGATAAAACTATATTACCTTCCTTAACAAATGAAAATTATTTTGGTAAATTATTTTCATTTCTAAATATTCCACAAACAAATACAAAACACAATTTAAATACACACATGTATTAAAGAATTCAAAGCCGACGGTCAACGAAATCGACGGTCAGCGAAGCCAGCCGCCGACCATCATCATCCCTAGCTGCATGCACTAACTGAAATATATGATAGTTATTTTTAAATTGATTTATATCAGAATTTAAATATTTTTAAGAAGTCATCAAGCATCATGGATTGTGCGAGTACTATTCTAGTTTTATATTACCATCATAGCAGATGCTATGATTTAAAAAAAAAATGGAAAATGATTGGTCCTCCTAAAATTTTAGCCTAATGATCTTTCTAATTTTATAAAAATTTGACATGTGTAATCCGCTTATTATCTTTCTCCATCACCTCCCTTGATTTTTCCATGTGGCTTGATCTTATACCGTAAGAGGATTATTAAGTTGATCAATTAAAAGGATTTATCAATACTAAAAAAAAAATAATGGTTTGCCAAACAAATATTATACAACGTACATAAATGTAACATTACTTAAAGTTTAAACTAAACCTAAAAAGCTAAATGTATTAAAAAGTAGTAGCTAGAGATCTACTTTGTGTTATTATCATCAATAGTGTTTGTACAATGCATCGGGGATAAGTTTTTTTGTTCCCTTCTATTAGTGGTGTTAGAAATTTTTTAATGGCGGTTGTCGTATGTAATTTAGTAGTGTAAAAGATAACGTGGTTTGTTAATATGTTAATTTTATTAAGAATTTAAATATCTAATAATATATTATGTGTATTTTAAATTTTATAAAGTCCATTTATTTATTATAGGGTTTAGTATTTCAAAATGTAAGTAACTTTACACGTTTTGTCATAGTGGGTATCCAACTTTAATCATGTGCATTGTATGTAAGTAACTTGTTATTTTGATCGAATAATGTAAAAGTGTATACGTGGCAAACCATATGAGCTGTCACGTGCAAGTTTTTGATTGGTGCAACTAAAAATGTTACATGATTTGATCAAAATAACAAATTACTTGCATACAATGCAAAGAATTAAAGTTGGATACCCACTATGACAAAACATGTAAAGTTTCTTGCATTTTAAAGTACTAAGCCCTATAAAATTAAAGAACTAATATTGTGTTTGACCAATAATAAAGTCAATGATGACATCATTATTTTGATCTAATGGTTCTAATTAAAAGTTAAAAATTATCTAAGGGTGTACACTTCTTCAATTATAAATTAAGGTTTTTCTTTTATTATAGAAGTTGAGACTATTAGGTATCATCCAGCTGTGAGATTATATATCAATATATCATATATTTCATATCCATGTATAAGTGAGATTACTATATTATAATATTATATACATGTGCTAAATCTACACACTTTATTTACTATTGATTCATAAAGTACAACTTATTACAAAGAATAGTTTCTGGTGTTAAAGTCATCAAAATATAACTTATTTTTATAAAATAATCATTTTATATAATCTATTTTTTTAGGAACATTTAGATCATTGTACTACTTAAATTCATTACAAAGTATAACTTATTTTCAAAAAATGATCACTTTGTATAATCTATTTCTTTTTTGTTACTTTGGTCACTTTACTATTTAAATCCATCATCAAAATATAATATACTTTCAAAAAATGGTATGGGTATTTAAGCTAACTAACCTAAATACCCAAAAATCAACAAAAATATACGATAATACCCTATTTTTTTTCGAGTTTTCACAAAATACCCATCAAAGTCGCAAACCACGATTTGCCGTTTAAAAAAAAAATGCAAGTCATGGCTTGCGATTTTGCAAAAACGTAAGTCATGGCTTGTGATTTTACAAAAACGTAAATCATGGCTTGCGATTTATGGTTTGCGACTTAGATGGATATTTTGTGAAAACTCAAAAAAGTATGGTATTATTGTATATTTTCGATGATTTTTGGATAGGTTAGTTAACCTGAATTTTTTTTTTTTTTTTTTTTTTTGAACAACGTTAGTTAACCTTAATGCTCATATCATTTTTTGAAAATATATTATACTTTGATGAGAGATTTAAAGGTTACAATGACTTGAGTGATCAAAAAAAGTATATTTAGTAAAAAAAAATTTGGAACGGATAAACATACACAAAGAAAACGATTTGTTACCCCCTTTACATTTAATTAGTAAAGTAGTAGTTACAAACTTTTTTTTTCTTTTTTGGAATGGCAGTCGAAATGATTACGCGAATTCGGTCTCGCGATTGACAATCGTGTGACATTATAGATTAAATTTGTGAACGTGGGTGACATTATATGAAGGAAAGGTAAGCATACCATCGTAGTAGCATCCTCAAATAACTTTCTATACTTTTCAAGTTTGATCTCATATATAAAGTTCTTCAAATATTTCCTCGGTTACTTTAAACTGTCATAAAAGGTTCACACCTCTGTTACAATTGTATGCTAACTAGGACCAGTCACCATGCCATAATGGTGAAAGACCCGAGATGATAACATGTGGTGTGTTTATTAATAAATTTTCTTAGATAAACATTAGACGATATGATCCAACCTTAAAATAATATCTAATGTTTTTTAGAGAAAATTTATTACTACCTAGACAACTAGAACAAGTCACCATGCCAAGGATAAAAATTTATTAATGTCTAGACGATTAAGACAAGTCACCATGTCACAATGGTGGAAGAATAACATATGGTATGTAGGGGATGTTAAAATATTCCGAAACCGAAAAACCGATCTGAAAACTGACGAACCATACCGAAATT
>JAOEHQ010048315.1:0-10281 GCA_025447715.1 Asclepias incarnata
TAAGTCTGTCGCCACGTGTAATGAAGAGAACCATGGACCACCGATCGACGGTCAGGATGAACCAAAGCAGCACGTTTTAAAAACCAAAGTGGTGTTAGTGCTGTATAGTTTGCTTCATTTTTAGGTAAATCATCTATGTCTTTTTCTGCCTTCATGTTTCTCTGTGTTTTTTTTGCAGGATTGTGTGTGTGTGTGTGATGGATATACCGATGTGGTATTTGTGAAGGTGGCTGATGATGAAAGTCAAATGATAAATAGTTGTGGTTGAGGATTATTTTTTAAGGGTAAATGTGAGATGGAGGGATAATATCCACGTAAGGAAAAAAAAAATAAAAATGCCACCTAATACATTTTTAACCGGTTAATTGATGGGTAGTCCACGAAATCACTTTTAACCGGTTTCGAACCCCACAATAGAACTTTTTAAAGGTACGACCCCAATACAACAAAAGGTGGATAGTTGGGGTACTTTCAAAATAATTAGCCCAACATAAAAATGCCAATAACTCGTAAAAAGGTAGTGTTTTGACTTGTTGCATGCCCAAAACGGAGTCCCGTAGCCTAAGTTACCGTCATTTTAGTGTGGCCTTGTCATGCGCCTCGATCCATAAATATAAGAGCCCGGCCGCTCTTCCACATTTGGCCTCCTGTACCATAAACGGGTAAGAATTATTATACTATAAACTGTTATATCATTGTGTAGGATTAAGAAGAGAAGAAACTAAAAGCGTGCAAAGTGTAATATGGCTGACAATACGGGTTGTTGATTAAAAAGGGTTGAAGTATTCGTTTTTTGTATGTATTGATTGTTTCTCTTTATATATATCATGCATCTTGTAGATGATAAACAGATTCGGAGTGTGAGTGTGATTGTAGTACGTGAGTTTTAAGTTGTATTAATTCTTCTTGTATTGTAATCTTGGTACGTTATTTTGAGTAAATACACAAGATAGTTCTGGTATTGATTTGTAGATTGATTATGGTTGATAATTTCTTAAGATTTTTTGTATGGAATTTGTTAACTAAGTATATTGTAAAATATTCCATTTAATGGAGAATGATACATTACTATATTTTGCCATTTGGCCTAAAAAAATGAAAGATATTATTAGCAAATAAAAAATTAAAAAAATAGGTGTGACCGCGTAAGGTCACCAACCTTTTATGGCGTCAACTTTTTTGAGTCATCTCTTTACTTAACTATAACTCCAAGGATAAAAAAAACTACTTACATCAAATAGAAAAACCAATGCTAAATAGGCCTCAAGAAGAATAACAAAGTTTATCCTAAGTCCTAACTTAAGTCGTTTAATTTGTACTGGAGTTCTGCAATGTCATAAGAGATGTTTAAACATTAGTAGCGATAGCAATTGAATAACTCTCTACTAGAGTATTATTGATTTAAAAGGTTTGGTAAAAAAAAATCTTGGTATTATGGCCCCTATTTTGTGATACCGCAATAGACATCCGGATTTATTTGCTAACCCCACCTACTAGGCTACTAACCACCGTTACACAGAAATTGTGTACTCCCAATGCCTTTCCCAATATATTTCAATACATATCCAACTTAGTACCACATCAGTAAAATCTCATTCTAATACAAATCCAATACAATTCTCCTCCAACATCCCCAATGCCCGATACATACCAATACATATATAAGACACACCATTTAATTATTAAATACACAACTCAATACATAACACACCCAATGGTGTTCAAATCCAATACAATCCCACAACATTCGTATTTCCCACCACAATTCACCCAATACACAACTCAATACACAACACACCCAATGGTGTTCAAATCAATACAATCCAATAACATTTCCAATACCTAGGCATTGGGAGTGCTCTAAGAGCATACGGGATGGTGATCATCACATTGTCATGCCATCATCACACAACCCACACTCAATACCTTGTTTTCAGCTTAAGGCCTCTCTCAAGTCCCAACAGTGACCTCTTACTTCCATCTCGTTGCCACATTAGCGTCATATCAACATTTTCTTGTTGACGCACCGCTGCTAACAATATCCAATTTTCTTTTTCATCACTAAAATATACACACATATACCCACACCCAAACACACACACACATCGGGAACAATTTCTCGTCTCCACTTCGTCGCCATTCTGAAGAAACCTCACGACGAGTCCTCGTGACGAGGGCGTGCCAATCGTGTCATGGGAAGTAGGGCCCACGACAAGCCGGTGACGAACCCCTTGGGAGAGGCCTAATAGTCAGACCTATCATACGATTTTTTTAAGCATACTTATCAAATCATTATTTCTTTAAGTCAGTGCCTATAAGAAGGAGTTTCTTGGATCTTCTTTCTTGACATATTATATATTCTATACTTATTGTTTGTCTATATTATTAAATAAATTATGGGGATAAATGCGTTAAAAAAAAAGTTTTTGGTCACATTATCATTAATAAAAACGATCTATCAAAATTACAATTATTAGAAATCAGGTATCATTTATTGTACTAAAATAGAAACGATCTCCAAAATTATCATTATCAGAAATAAAATCTCATTTCTAATAATGGTGACAAAGTTCGATTCTATTTTATGACAATAAATGAAATTTAATTTTTAATCATGATAATTTTGGTAGACCATTTCCAATAATGGTAATGTGACTATAGTTCGTTTTTATTTTATGCATTTATCTCATAAATTATGTAAAGGGTCTCTCACTAACACTTTAAAAAAATATATCATTTGTTTACATCTTTTTCTTCACATTTTAAAAAGAAGTATGAAAAAAATTGTTAATTGTTCACACTTTAAATGTATAGACAATCTTTATACCTACAAGTGTGGGGAATTTAAGTAATTAAAATAACTTTCACATTTATACATATAGGAAGAAAAAAAAATGCAACTGTGTAAAAATATATAATATGTTTACGCTTTGAAATTTGAAAATCAATTTGTTGCATAAGTTTTTTTTCACAAAAAAGGGAACGTAAAGAATTTGGGTGTCATAAATTAGTAAAGTATGAAAATTTTCAATATTTGTTCGCGCTGTGAACATTTTGTTTTCATAGTTAAGATAACTATTTTGATACATCAATTTTTCTTTTCACTCTTGTAAATGTTAAAATTTTATTTACATTTTCAGAATTATTTTTCACGTTTGTTAAAAATGTAAATATGAACAAAGAATAGTTTTGTTGTAGTATCTCACCAAATTTTAACAGAATGGTCTTAATATTGGGGAGCAGAAAATGGTCTTAAAAGACTGGGAGCACATGTGGGCATGTGGCTAACTCCTTAATCTAATGATTCTAATTTTAGCCTTTTTCATTTTTTGTAACTGTAACTAAACACCCTCTTATCTTTTACACCATATATAAACCAAAACAAGCATACAAAATACATAGTAAACACTTCACTATCAAGAACAATCTTAATTTGAGTAATATCGTTATTGTGTCTTGAAATAGTTGAATTCTTTCACGGCATAATTTTAAAATGATTAAACAAATATATTGATATTAGCCAAATTATACGTGTTTACATTATAGTTTTAATGACTAATATCATTCATTTTTAAACATTTTAAGTTGTTATTTTTGTTAAAACTGTCACTTAGTATTTGCATAAGGTATTCCGTATGTATAATGTGAAGACATTGCAATTTGGAGCAACAGTGACGTTTTGATGATCAATATTGGGATTTTGGATGCATACGAGTGAAGTGGTTCGATTCTTGACCGGTCATACCATAAATAATGTCATAAAATTCGTCAAGAAGAATGTTAAACTCTCGGAAGAAGAAAATATGAAATTTGTATATACACCCACACCCTCTTCTCTCTTCTAATGTATCTCAGAATATACTTTATTAACAATCTAGAGTTACATTCTAATGTTGCAGCTTTGACAAGAAATCATTTCACGAATTCACCTCCAACTCCATATCAAACTATAAATACGTTGATTAAAATTTTCGATCACATCTCATCGCATGTCGACAAACATGGCAACAACATAAAACATCAAGCGAGGGTGAACAAAAAGATAATTTTAAGAAATGAAACGAATAGCATTGAGATATATTTAGTCAGCGAACTAGTTGAGAGATCATGGTGTGTAACATGTCAAACCAAATGTTTCGCATTTGGTTTATTTCAAAAACATGAAACATTAATGTCTACAAATCTCCAACAAAAACGTTTTCTAGAATAAAGAAAGAAGTAGTGTTTGTGAACCTGAATAACCTAACTGAATTTTGCATGTAATCATGGCATGAGTTTTTACTAGAAGAATATTATGAGGTACCAAGAGCAGAAGGGCTTGATTTGTTCACTTTTTGCGGATTTTGACATCGAGGGTCCAATTAACCTTGCCCTCTGGTAAAGGAAGAGACTTGGGCAGTCGTAGCGGCACCTCAAACTCCCCTAAAGTGGACAAAGGAGCTGTTAGTTGCAGGTTATCAGGCTCGATGCGCACACCAAGCTGTCTTGCAACCTGTCATGTCAGTAAAAAGAATCAGTATCAAGGCACAATACACAAATCAAAAAAAATTTCAAAAATAAGCCATTATATCAGAACGCGTCAACTCGAGTTATTGTTTAATACGAGATCAACAGGGTAGCTAAATAATGAAACATGTCAAACAGGTTAAACTAGTCCTAAATTGATTATTCAAAAAAGATTATGTTAGATCTGTAACACCCAATTACATAAAGCAGCCAAGACATCTTACAACAGAAAATCTAAACTTTAAAATCCGACTCTTCAAAAATCAATTTTGTAAACCAAATTAATACTATGTGCAACATTATATACGTGATCCCGTGTTGTACGACATTCTTGTTATATTGTACACAATGTACTTCTGGCGTACAAAGTAATTACCTCATTGTTTTGAAAAAAACACAAAAAAGTATATCACTCTTGTCCTCGACTCCTCGGTCCCATCTTCACTGTTCACTCTATTCTCTAAAACATGTTCTTTAGCATTAAAAGTCTATTTGAGATATTTATAATGCCTAAACAGCTAAACCTTATGGCTTGGTGAATTCATGTGTTTGTGTACATACAATACCACAAGCAATTATCTCAATACTTGTGTTACTTTAACATAATACTAATCTGATCGAGATTCGTTGAATAATATGTTATTGATCCATGAGATACGCTGATGGGTCCAACCACAAAACCTAGAACAGCGGGTTAACTCAACCCATGTTAATCACTGAGAGTCATGACATGCTCGTGATGAGTGACGAGTGCACATAACCTCTAAGTAATCATGTAACACATAAAACATGTATCCCACTTCCATAGCGTACATATTCCAGCTTTAAGAAAAACATGAGGAATGCTGACCTAAGGTCATTGCTACTCAAATGCAAATTACAGATACCAATAGGCAATAGCTAATTATAAATTCTACATATACCCTTATTCTCTAATCAAATAGGTAAACCTTATGTCTTTTGACTAATATTCTGATTTCCCAAGAAAGCTCATAGTTCTGCCCATTTAAGTTTTAACCCATTTGACATCCAAGTATCTAACCCACTTAAACCGCTAGTCATCTTACAAACTAATTTTTAACAAGTTCCCAACTTACTTAAACATGTTTTCGCATAAAGTCAGTTTACGACTCCGTATAAAACTTAAAATATAAAATTACTAACAAAATACCTAAAAAAATCAATTTTATGGCATTTTCTTTTAATGTTTCTTTAATTCAGTTAAGTCTCTGTATCGATATCATTTACCAAATAACAACAGAAGCTATAGTTTAGAATGTTCAGGAAATGTTTTACAGAAAACAAAAGCTTTCACCATGTATCTCAACAGTTGCACTATCCACAAAAGTCAACTGTCGAGTTCAACCTCTCATTTGGCGATGAATTCAACTACTTAAAACTTCATGCCTTTTATTCAAATGTTAAAAACATACAAAACTTTGTTTCCAGGCATAAACTTTGAAAGCTTCACTAGTACGTCAATACATATGAATGTCAAACCTTAAGTTACTTGCTATATGAAGATAATCTACTGTTATTTGATTACTTGCATCCTATTACAGCTTATTGATGAAGCACGTGAAGAAGGATGAAGCATGGGAACTTGAAGGCCAAGTTTTTATTTAATTAGAAAGTTATGTTTTTCATTGTTTGGGATTTTATTTTACTTTATTATTTAGTAAGTTTGGACTTTGGAGAATAGGACCGACTTATTTTGTTCTTTAAATAGGGATGTAGCTTGGCATGTCAGGCATCCTTCTCATTATTGATTTTTCGTTTCCAATAGAAGAGTCAAAAATAGTTTTCTCAAATCTTTGGTCAGGTAAATCATATTACCCCAAAATTCCGAGTCCAGCAATACATTTCATAAATTGACTAACCTGGAACTTTTCGCTATATCACTTATATAACCAAATAAAAGGCTATAGTAAGCGTTATAGATCAATGAAACCTACTTTGGTTAAAGAAATTGTGGTTGGTTATGCTTGGCTCTTGTCTTCTAATTTTTGTGAAGGGAAGAAATGAGAGTTTAAAACCCTTTTATACTAAATCGCCCAAAGCATTTTCACTAGTGTATAGGTTATACTTGCCATGTATTGGCTAAATGGATATGTCTCTAGCTTATACAGTAGTTAACTTTACCATTTCTCCAATAATAAAAGGTTGCCATAACCACATAGTTAAGTAGATGAGGTAGCATATTAACTTGGTCACCAATCAATTAGTATACAACAGGTCGTTGCAGTAACCATTTTTCTAATCACACTTCACACTTGAAAACTTTAAAAAAGGGACAAAAAAATAAGTGAATGTAGGCCAGGCCAACCTAACCCGTTTGGGCCGGAACCCAGTTTGACACATTACCCAGTACTCTATCATGGTCAGGGTCCATTAAGAATTCGACAAAGCAGACTAGAATTAACAGACTCAAATGCCTATAAGAAGTTGAAGTTAAGAAGAGAAATAACCAAGATGATTGATATCTACACAGCATCCAAGCTAAGGATAGTCATAATTAACAACATTAGACACAACTAACCTCTTTCATTGTCATTACATCAGCTAGAGGCATGTGTATTACGAAAGAGACTAATAAGCACAACTAATTGACAAGTGATAGCTCAGAAAGACCATCAAATCAATCATTTTTTTTAATTTTTATAATTAATGAAGCCAAATATCCACTTATATCTCATGATTTATCAAAGTTATGTATTAGCAGCAACAAAACCACCTCTGGTAATGGTATTTTGCTTCAGGTAAAGAAAACGACAGCACATTAAGAAATGCTAAAGACGTTTTGTTTTGGTCAGTCTGTCACTAGTCAAAGGTGAAATATACGTTATAGTTGTTGCCTATTATGTCTAAGGTTTTCATGTCAAATCAAAATGAAAAAGAAGACATATATGAAGCATACACCTCACTGATGCAAAAAAAAAAATTCCAGTAATGTCAGGCACTGCAAGCAGATAGATCACTCAACAAACGAAGCGATCAAGTCGCATATGCACAAACTAAATGAAAACAACATAGTAGAGAAGAAACCATACCTCAGATATAATTTCTTCTTTTTCCACGGGTGAACGTATTTCAGTATCTATCTTTATATATTTTCTTAAAACCTACAAGAGACCTCAAACAGATCAGATAACTGTTATAGAAAACACCTTTTGTCCATTTTCTTAAACATTTTTTATTTTATGAATGATCGATACGTTAAAAAATATATCAATATTCATTACAAAAATGACAACTTTAACAATGGACAAAAAAGACAATTGGGCTAGCTTCATTCCGTTCAACCCATTTCCTTTTTAACTAATACCTTAAGTTAACTGACTTCAGCAGATAGATATAAAAACATAACCCAAATCGACCCAGTATAAGAAAATGGGTTGGACTTAACTTCCTAAACCTCCTATTTACGCTACATCTTCCAAGAAGTAACAACTATTGTACAAATATACTAGCAGATAATTTTTATTTATATCACAAAACAAAAATCACAAACTTGAAGGAAAGGAAAAATCAAAATGAAGTTTGCCCAGAATCCTTAGGAACCCACCCATGAGCTTATCATTAATAAAAATACAAGCTAGAAAGTTGAATAACAAACCAGCTTAGCATTTTCAAGTCGTCTAGCAGCTGTTAGGTATTCTTTCATTGTGTCTTCCTCGGTCTTATGAACTACCTTGACCTCTTCAGCTTCCTTGGGTTGATAAATCTGGCCATATATACACATTCAAAAAGTTCAGTACGATACACCCAACAACAACACAATCTCCCACAAGTAATCATACCAACTCAGAGAGACGAAAAGCTAACAACCTTCCTCTGCTCGCTGATGAGATAAGCAAATTTATCAATATTCGGAACTGCAAGCAACTTTGGCATCAGATGGTTGCGAAAATGGCCAGGAGCAACTTTAACCGTTTCACCTGCTTTCCCGAGCTTATCTATATTCTACATTCAACATCACAATTACCCACTTCAATTCTAACATATATAGACCATAACTTACGGTTTATACAGAAATATACGAAAGCAAGATATTAGTAACTTACAGTTGTAAGTATAACTTCCAACTTTCTATATCTAACGCCTTGAGCCGCAAAAAACAACGGATGATGAAACACAAGCGATTCGGCAGTATCTTTCAATAACTTACTTTGCCGAATAATGCTTTTACTGTACTGTAAGTAAACCATCTTCTTTTCTTTATATATATCTATATATATCAATCAATTTAATCCCTTAATGTTAATACACCTACAACATCAAAAAATTAAAATAAAAAAAAAATTATAAAGTCATTTCACACATTTTTATAATTTTGTATTTTACATTAAATTTAACAAATTTATATGTTTTTTATTTACTTTATTTACTAGTAAAGCTTAATTAAGATACAGGGGTTTAGGGTTTTACTGTATATATTTTAATAATGAAATTATAAGTATGGGATTAAAGGAATGATTACCGGAAAGTGATGACGTGGTCGCCGGAGATGAGATTACGGCGTGGCGGCAGCCGTCGTGGGGTCTGTAGTGAGGCAAAGTGTTGGGAAAGTTCGTTTTCCCCTAACGTTGTTGTTGTTTGTTTATTGAAGTTTGTTGGTTTTGTGAAAATGAGCACATAAGTTTTGGTTATTCTATATTGTGGGCAGTATAGATTAAATCATATCATCTATACTTCTATACTACCTTATAAAAATTATGGGGATAACATATATGCTTCTACTTCCTTCTCACATTGATTTCAATCACATGGTTAAATATTTAAAAAAAAATTAAAGATTGTGAGGAGTGAAGCATGTATGAACATGTTGCTAAAAGCATATATGTTATCCCCAAAAATTATAGCCCTTTTTATTTTTGGAAATGTTGAAATTTTATAACATGCGATATGACACAAATACCCCCCTCCTTTTTTTGAAATTACTCCTCCTTTATTAACTAAACTTAAACATCTACACTTAATATATTTAAAATATCATTAATGAAATCATTTACAACATCTATTCCTCAACTCTTAAAATAACTACACCATCCAATTTTACATCAATTACATTTACATCAATAGTCTACACTACTCGCCACCACCACCAGCAGTCGCCGCCGCCACCTGTCACAGCCATCACCACCACACCGCCACTGTCGTCACCGTCGCCGCATTGCGCGGGTACCATGCTATAGTTGAAATAATTACTCCGTATTAACTAGTTAATTATACCCGGCCATTAGCGGGATAACATATTACTTGTATATTTTGGGAAAAGTAAATTTGATTAAATATATAATCTACTAGAAAAATAAACGGAAAAGACAGAAAATCGAATCCGGTCCAAGAACTTTAACATGCCAACATTTACCACATGACTAAAAGAAACACATATCTAAACAATGCACCATAAATCTGAAAAGCAGCAAAGAATAGAGGGGAAAAAATGTCAACAGTTTGGTAGCCAATTTAAAAAAGACCAAAACTTTGATACGCAAATTATAAAAAACCAAAAGTAGTGGTGGGGCTGGTGTAACTCGCATGCTAAAACAATTACGGAGTAATACTATAAATGTTAAAAGGTTGGTTGACAAAAACACAACAAGTATGTGAAAAAAAAAAAAAAAAGAATAAAATGACAAAAGTTTGGTAACCAAATTATAAAAGATAAAACTTTGATAGCAAATTATAAACGGGTCAAGTACCCCGACCATGGAATGATCTGTAACCCGACCACCCCCCTTTAGGAGCGACGGTCGCTCCTAAAGGGTCCGA
>JAOEHQ010048316.1:0-10280 GCA_025447715.1 Asclepias incarnata
TCTATTTAACATTATCACTATCACCCTTATAACTTTACAATATGTACAAATGAACCCTCCAACTTATATAATCTTCATTCCCCCCTCAAGTTGGAGGATCTGCAAGCCCCAACTTGTTACTTAAAAATGAATGTTGTACTCTGTTGAGGGCTTTGGTCATGACATCTGCAATTTGTAAATGAGATGGAATAAAAGCAGTTTGGAGAAATCCATCTTGAACTTTATCCCTTGTGAAGTGACAATCAATATCTAAGTGTTTAGTTCGATCATGAAAGCATGGATTGGCAGCAATTTGCTGAGCTGACTTGTTGTCACAAAAGAGCTTCACAGGTAGTTGAACAGGAACATTAAGATCATTTAAGAGAAAGCTAAGCCATAACAATTCGCATGTGGTGGCAGCCATACTTCTGTATTCTGCTTCAGTTGAGGAACGAGAAACTGTTGCTTGCTTTTTAGTTTTCCAAGACACAAGTGCATGACCCAAAAAGATACAATATCCAGTTAGAGACCTTCTGGTCATAAGACAAGTCGCCCAATCTGCATCTGAAAATCCAGTGATCTTGAGATGAGGCTGTATAGGATAGAAAAGTCCTTTAGAAACTGTGCCTTTCAAGTATTTCAAGAGATGTATAGCAGCTTGCATATGCACTTCCTTAGGCTGAGATACAAATTGACTCAGATGTTGCACACTGTAAGAGATGTCAGGTCTTGTCATGGTGAGGTATAACAGCCTTCCTACTAACCTCCTATAAGGGCCTGGATCCTTCAAAGAAATACCTTTATTGGCAGAAAGCTTCAAATTTGGAGGTAAAGGATAAGGAGTAGGTTTGGCTGCAGTAAGTCCAGCATCTTGTAAAAGATCCAAGATATATTTTCTTTGATTCAAATAGGTTCCTGTTGGAGTTCTGCACACCTCAATTCCCAAGAAATACTTTGCTAAACCAAGATCCTTGATGGTGAACTTCTTGTCAAGTGCAGCCTTAGTTGTCAAAATTTCTTTTTCATCATCCCCAGTTAATAACACATCATCAACATAGACTAATGCTGCAGTGAAATTAGTAGCAGTCTTTTTAACAAAAAGAGAGTAATCATGCTTGGACTGCACATATCCAAGAGTTAGGAGAAACTTTGACAATTCATGATTCCACTGCCTTGATGCCTGTTTTAAGCCATACAAAGACTTTTGTAATTTACAAACTTGATCAGATGAGGCTTTGGTATACCCTTCAGGTGGAACCATATATATCTCTTCATCCAAATAACCATGTAGGAATGCATTATTTATATCAAGTTGATGCAGAGGCCATTCTTTTGCAGTAGCTAAAGCAATTAGAACTCTAACAGTAGCTAACTTTGCCACAGGAGAAAATGTGTGTTTATAATCTGTCCCTTCTTTTTGATCAAACCCCCTAATCACCAGTCTTGCCTTTAGTCTCTCAACAGAACCATCAGGGTTGTATTTAGTCTTATACACCCATTTTGAGGAAATAGCCTTTTTGTTAGGAGGCAAAGAAGTAAGCTGCCAAGTACCATTCTCTTCTAAGGCATTTAATTCTTTGGTCATGGCTTCCATCCAACCAGGATGTTGACTAGCCTGAGCAAAATTCTTAGGCTCCATATGACTAAAAACATTAGCCAAAAAAGATACATGTTCAGAGGGATATTGATCAAAGTCAGTTTTGACAAATAATGGATAGGAAGTTTTGGATTTTGGCTTGGTGACAACAAAATCTTGTAACCAAGAGGGTGCAGATTTGTTTCTAGTAGATTGTCTAGTAGAAACAGCAGGAGTTTGAACAACAGGAAGTTGAGTGGGTACAGAAGCATGTGCTTCAGTATTGGGCTCAGGAATGGGATTGGAATCAGTAGCAGAGGTAGGAATTGAATCATTTGAAGTGTCAAGAGGGGTAGAATTAGCATTAGTTGAATTGTCAAGAGGAATAGGAACAGAACTTTCATCCTCATTGGTATCAAAAGAAGGTAAGGGTAATATGGGATTTTGAACAGAAAAATCCTTAGTAGGACATTTGAAAGGGAATACATTTTCTTCAAAAACTACATCTCTACTCAGAAAAGTTTCATGTGTAGATAAATCATACAATTTGTATCCCTTTTGATCAGGAGGGTATCCAATCAGAATGCATCTTATGCCTTTTGGGCCAAATTTATCCTTTTGGGGTCTGTTATTAGAGGCATAACAAAGACAGCCAATGGTTTTCAAATGATCATAAGAGGGAGGTTCACCATGTAGCATTTCAAAGGGAGATTTCCAGGAAAGCTGTTGCATAGGCATTTTGTTTATGAGATATGTTGCAGTTAACACACAATCACCCCAAAACTTAGAAGGTAAGCCTGCATGAATTTTTAAAGATCTGGCAGTCTCAATGAGATGCCTGTGCTTTCTCTCCACTACCCCATTTTGTTGGGGAGTATAAGGCATACTTTTCTGATGAACAATGCCATGTGCTTTTAGAAAAGTAGAACAAGAAGCATTGACAATTTCTGTGCCATTATCTGATCGAAGGAATTTGGGTTTGGCTTTAAAATGATTCCAGATATATTGAAGAAAATTAGTTAAAATGGTAAGAATTTGGTCTTTGGAATGAACAAGATAAGTCCATGTGGCTCTGCTCTTATCATCAACAATGGTGAAGAAATAATGAGCACCATTAAGAGCAGGAGCCTTGTAGGGTCCCCACAGATCAACATGGATAAGTTCAAAAGGAATAGAATAGGAAGAAACACTATGAGGGAAAGGCAACCTGTGAGCTTTAGCCAATTTACAACTGTCACAGAAAAATTCACTAGCATTCAAATGTTTACAACTACTTACATGAACAAGTTTAGACAAGGAAGCATGGCCTAGTCTATCATGCATAGTTTGTAAAGTCAATGGTTTAACAGAAATAGCAGAGTTGCTAGAAGCAACTTTATTAACAGAAGCACTCAAAGTTTGCAAGATAGAAGGAAATTTGGAATGAAAATCATCCACAGCTTGAGTAGATTGTGGAAGAGAAGGCAGACAAGTGTATAGGCATCTAGAACCTTTACCAACAGCCACGATTTTGCTAGTTGTAAGGTCCTGAAATACACAGAAAGTGGGAAAGAATTGAGCAAATAATCCTTGAGTGAATAACAACTTGCCCACAGATAGCAAGTTAAATTTGAATTCAGGCACATATAGCACATTATGCAGGGTTAAGGAGGGAGTCAAAACGACTTGTCCAACAATGTGAACAGGTTTAGTAGTACCATCAGGTAACTCAACCATAATAGGCCTTTTGAGTTTCTTAGTACACTTAAACAAGTGTATATGAGGTGACATGTGATCTGTGGCACCAGTGTCATTAATCCATTCATGTGTTGATGGTAAATTACTGCCAGAAGACATAGCAAAAGTGGTCACATAACAAACTCTTCTTTTGGGAATGATACCTGAGTGTGATGCAGAAGTGCTTGCACCACCACCATCATAAGTTGGACCTTTTCCTTGAAACATCTTCATCATTTCCTGACAAACAGCAGTAACCAGCCTTTGATCCAAACCACTACTCTTTCCAATACCAGACCCAACCTCATTCTCATAATTCAAATCAAAAGGTGTTTCATATTCTGTTTCTGCAGTTACTTGAGCAGCCATTTTATGACCTCTTTTATTGTTTTTCTTGCCTTTGTACCAGTCTGGGTAACCAATTCTTTCAAAACATTGCTCATAAGTGTGTCCATCTTGATCACAATAAGTACAATGCCTTTTCATCTCTGTTCTTAATTGTTCACCCCTAAACTGTTCACCCCTAAACTGATCATTCTTTGGTCCTTTGACCTCTTTCTTGCCATAAGAAGGATGCTTATGATTAGCAAAGAAAGCAGTTGGGTCAGGTGTGTAACTAGTAACTTGTTTTTGTTTCTCTACCTGTTGGACTATATAATAAGCCTTGTTAACAGTAGGCAATGGATCAGTTGAAAGTATTTGACTCCTAACAGATTCATAATCATCATTCAATTTCATCAAAAACTGCACCAACTTAGACCTCTCTTCTATCTTAAGAAACTTCTCAACAAGTCCACAAGTACATTCTCTCATTCTTCCACAAGAACAAACAGGCATACCATTAATATTCTGCAATTCATCCCAACATTTCTTCAACTTGTTAAAGTAAGCAGCTATAGAGAGATTTCCTTGAGTAATTCTACTAAGTTCCCTCTCCAACTGATATATCAAGGGTCCATTACTTTGACCATACCTTTCTGAGATTTCCTTCCATAACTCAAAAGCAGATTGAGTATATAGAAAAGCCTCAGACAATTCAGTAACCATAGAATTCAGAATCCAACATGTAACCATATAATCACATCTAATCCATTTTTGTAACTTTTCTTCATCATTAACAGGTTTAGTGCAAGTTCCATCAATGAATCCTAATTTGAGTTTAGCACCTAAGGCCATTTTCACAGTACGGCTCCATCCATGGTAATTTCCACCATTAAAAGGTGTAGCAGTAAGAGTCATACCTGGATGATCTGAGCTAGCGACATACAGAGGATCATTGACAGAGTTATTAAGATTTTGAGCATTATGAAGATTATTATTATTATCATTATTATTAGGATTCGCCATTGATGACGTCAGCAAGAACTCAAAAGCTTCAGAATACGCAGAAATGGATCAAGAAAACTCGAAATCTCGAAATCACCACAAATTAATCCACAAAATGTGATGAATTAATCAAGAATTGGTGAATTTAGAAACCCTAGAAATGAGTTCCTGTAGCTCTGATACCATATAAAAGCGGAAGCAATTTGGGAAAATTGATAAATTTCCATTAGAATGAATGAAAATGATACATGAATATATATATATGAGCTACTAGATCTAACTACTCTTAACAGCCTTATAACCGTTCTTAACAAACTAACTTTCACTAATGACACTAATTACCCTCTAATCTATTTAACATTATCACTATCACCCTTATAACTTTACAATATGTACAAATGAACCCTCCAACTTATATAATCTTCAAATTGCTACCATTGAAACGTTAATAGGTGCATTTATACATGGTTTAAACATATTTATGATGTATACACTCAATGCTTATCAACGGGGTTCGAACTTGCATTAGTACCTCATTCGGGTAATTCAAGGCCTTACTTCTAGGCCACCTAGGGTTATGAGTTAAGGGACATATGTTGCAACATAGTAAACTAGAGAATCTCGTGTACATACTAACGATATGAATTTGTTAACTTTTGTTTGCTAAGTGAGTTAGGTCGCTTGCGACTGTGATATAGTTATTGAGAAGTGTTACGTCAAATGTGGTGTTCGTTGGTAAAATGATTGTCGCTAATCCATCGTTAAATGTGTCCGTCGTTAATCAAATCGTCCCAAATCCGCCCGAAGAATCCTCGATGGAAATCCATTGTGTGAATCCGTCACAAATTCCTTTATTAGTACTACTTTTTACCATAGTTAATTGGATACAAGTTGCCATCGTAAATCTGTCACTAAAATTTATGACCATCCAAAAATCTTAAATATTACCGAGGGCGAACTTAGGGTCCATCAGAATCCGTCAATTCAAACATTCCCAGTTAGTGTGAATCTTCTAAGCTCTTCGATAATATAATTTCATGTACCAATTATAGAAAAAATAATCCAGATTAATAATTTGTTGTATTTACCTATCCGGTCTTCATATCTTCAACTTGAGTTCAAAAGGTCGTCGTAACGTGTTGATTTAGAATATTGAATCCATATTCACAAAAACTCAAACTACTAAAATCTATTGCAAGCCCTTCTTTAGGGGAAAAACGGATAGATATTAGATATTGTACCTCTTAGATGCCTTAGATAGGTTAATTAAAAGTATCATTTTAACTAATTATATGATTTGAATTACTAAGACAATATTTCATCATTTTCAGGATAACTCATGGCTTGGTCATCATGGTTTGGAATGAAGGTTTACATCCATTTGTTCACAAATCTTGTAACATCTTTGGTTCTACGGCGTGACATATCTGGATGGCTAGAATGACCTAATCTTCAATAATGAAAATAGGTCTTCAATTTAAAGTTGAAATCTTTCCATCTAGATGCATTGAGGCAAAACGTAATTTGTCATTCGACTGACTCACACTTGTGGTTCTCCTAATTGTTACTCCTATCTTCGAATCTTTATAATTATTTAATTTCCAATCTAGTGTAGTTTGTGCTGGTTGTAAATTGACGCCGGCCGGATACTTTTTATTGTGTTTGCTCTTTCAAACGAGTCCATTCATTTTCCATACCTCTTCTTCTTCGGGTTTGCATTCAATATATTTGTGTTCAAATTATGTTGATTTTTTCAAAAAATTCAGACATACATCCTCATTTTCTAAGAAAAAAAAAATACCAAGAACTTGAAAATATTGACTATTAGTCTGGAATTCTAAGATAGAAGTTTATTAGACCAAAAAACGAAAAAAATCAAGGCCCAATTTCAAAAGTATAAAAGCACCGCATAAAACACCTCAAAAAAAAAAGAAAAAAAAAAGCACCTCATAAAACACCTGAAATCAAGTCTTTCTGCCAACTTTCAGTCTGAAAGTCTTGCTTCGGTTGCAGCCCTCATTTTCTTCTTTTTCCCATCTGTCACCTGAAACCAACAATGGACAACACAAGGGCTCGATCTACTCAAAACAAGGTGAAATTTTTTATTAGTTACGTTTATATATACAGGGATTTAAAGATTAATTAAATTCGATCTTTTATTTCATTTGTTGTTTTAGGGTTTCACAAATTGAAATGTATCACCGATCATTTCTTGTTGCTGAAATCTTGACCGATATATATGTTACAGATTTCTTCATGTTTGATCAACTAGTGTAGCGCCCAGTTTTTTAAACGGATTATTATAATTAGCATCGGGGAACTGAATTTTTGTAATTTCAGTGAATCATTTCCTGTATATCATTTTCTTGATCGATTTCTTACTAAAGTAACCGTCGATCAAAATTGTAGATCAATTAACACAAAATGTTTTTTCCATATATGATGATTATCATAAATTTTGATTCATGTGTGTAATTAAGCTACCTGACACCATTTCTCAGCGTCGACGTTAAAATCGTGCATGTGACAATCTATTGTGCATGGTTGATCCAGTGATTTGGCAACTCAATTTCGAAATTTAAATATTTTCTGATATATCCAAATTATTGTTATATAGTGTCAATGGTTGAATTGTGATAATCACACAATGCTTCAAAATTTAGGAATACTGGTTTAATTATGTATGCTTGAATTTTTTTAGTCAATAAACTTAATTAATTAATGATCTTTTTAATTTGTGAAGAGGTGTTGTAGAAGATCTAGTTCAACAGATTACATCACCCAAATGCCGAAAGAGATTCTATTTATGATACTATCTATGTTGCCTATGAAGGAATTGGTGGCAATGGGCAGTCTCTCCACACGATGGAGATATTTATGCAGTAAGTTGGTGAAGCTTAATTTTGATGGCACTCAGATGTTAAAAAGGATGGCCGGGGATCGAAAGTTGTGGGCTTCAGAGCGACAGAAGTATGTCAGTCAGGTTAATAAGGTGATTGAACATCATGACTACCCAGTCATTCAAGAATTCCGTATTCGTTTTGATTTAGACAACGAATATGAGGAACATATTAATAATTGGCTCCAGTTTGCAGTTAAAAAGGAAGTTAAGATTCTTGAACTAGATTTGAAGAAGATTGATGAGAAAGTTGGTTGTTATGGAAACTATGTTTTCCCTAAACGGTTATTGGATCGCGAAGTAAGACACCCAGTCAGATGGCTGTCCCCCAATTCTTCAGTTGTGCAGATCCCCTTTCTAAAAAAGCTGTTCTTGAAGAGCGTTAACATCACTGATGCAATCTTGAGGGAAGTTCTAACAAATTCTCGATTTCTTGAAACATTATCCATTCATGGTGAAGGAAACCTTGATTATGTGGATGTTGGTGGACGATCAATCAAGTTAAAGCACCTAGAAATAGTCTCTTGTTCGAATGTCAAATATATTTATCTCTATGAATTTGACCTTGAATCATTCGTGTACAAGGGTCCAACAATAAATTTAGAACTTGAAGTTCTTCCCAAGCTTAAACTACTTGATATTCAAACTGGAGTGACTTGGTTGGAAAATAACCTGTTCAACCGAATGGCATATTATCTTTCTTGCATTCAAGTTCTTTCCTTCATCATCAATTATCCAAAGGTTAGGAATGGTAATTCATCTCTAGTTGGTTTAAAATCTATAACGGAAATATGGTGATAATGTTTTTGTGATTTGCAGGAAAGCTTAAAGCTTGACTCAATTCCCAAACTACCAAATGTCAAGAATTTAAGGCTGACAATTGGAGCTTGCAGAGGTGATAGCTTACTAGAATTCACTAACATGGCTAAAGCTTGTTCGAGCTTGGAGACTTTAACAATCGAGGTACTTGTGTTATGTGTGTGAAAGTTCCTTTTTTGTTAAAATTGAGAGGTATCTGAAGCTAGCTTTTTTAGTATGTAATTTGTAGTTTGGTAACTTCCGTTTATTATTGCAGCTACTTTGGGAGTCACCAATTAAAAGGAGAAGGAATGTAAGGCGTGTTGCAAGTACTCCCCATCATCAACTGAAGACTTTTGAAATTGTGGGGTATTATGGTCGAATTAGCGACTTTGAACTTGTTGTCCATATCATAGAGAATGCTGCTACACTCGAGAAAGTATTGATTGATACTCGCCACCACAGTGAGAAGGGAACCACAGCTGTAAAGAACTGTTCAAAGAAAGAGGAAGCTGCACGATCATCTGCAATGCGACAATTGAAAACAATATCTCTTGGGGATGATGTGGATTTGGTTATTCTCTAGTTCGCCTTTGAATATCTCTGAAAACTTTGTTGTTCATTTGTTTAATTCAGATCGACGATAGTAGAATTTGTAATATCTGGTATGGTGAAAATCGAAAACATTATTATATAGATATTGCTGTGACATGTAAGTCATAAGTGGATATTGCTCCGATTTCACCATACCATCAAAGCTTTGTGGTTGTTGTACAACTATATATGAATAATTAGGAGTAAAGGTTGTGTCATTCTGCAAGATTTGGTATGCTTGAAATTAGGTGCAAAGGAAATCTTTTAGAAAGGTAACATTCCTTTTTGCCGAATGCTTTATCCACGCATTCCATCCACCTCGATCGTATTGTATTTTACAAAGTCCACTTCTATTTTATGTTTTTGTAGTTTGGCTAGGTCTTTTTTTATATAGGTCTTCTTTTATATATATTTTGTCTCCGTTGCAATTGATGAACGACTCCTTGAGCAATTTCTTTAGCTGAATACTTAGTTGAAGCTTTGTCCGTTGACACATTACGTCAGCTATTTGTTTTTCAAGACTTTTCGGGTGGATGTTCAGTTTTTATTGTCATATTGGAATGCATCATCACCAGTTAACCCTGTATTCTTCACCTTGATCCAGATCTATAGTCACCATTGAGAAAAAGAAGTATCAGCTAAATTTTGTTTTATGTTTCTTCTTCCCAATATCACCAGATCATGATTTGTCTTTCACTAAATTCTAAACAATAAGGAACTTAAAGGGTATTCCAGTTTCAACATCATACATTTCATAGGCATTATTCCAAATGTCAGATTTGGATAAGGGGAGTAGATGCCACTGAACTTTAATTTGGGTTAAAAGACACGACACTCTCCATTCGAAGGAGTACTGATTCTTTCTGTTTTCTCATCATCCACTGGTCGTATATGGCAATTACTTTGTACCAAAAGGGATCGATCGTTAACGCATTGCCAACTTTCAGATCCTCATAAATTGTGAACTAACATTCAGGATAGTTCAATGTCACTCCATTTTTTCTTTCTATGTTGAGCAGGGCTTCTTTATTTGTTTTGTTTTGTGGGAGATAGATTAATTGAGTATTTTTATCCAAATCATTCATTGATATACACTTTGATGTTGAAAGTTTTTAATGAGATCATGATGAAAAGTTTTTTCTATAAATATTTGACAGTTAGAAATAAAAAAATAACAACAAAAAACTAAACCCCTTTGATGCTCTTCTGCCACGCGGTGTTGCCTCCACAAAGGTCAAACCACGCAGTCACTCTGCAAGCCCCGCTTTAAAAAGTCTACAGAAGATACTGTGCCTCTTACACTCGCCAGATGTAAATATTCATTCAGTGTACCATTTTTCATTTATGATATGATTTCAATTGCTAAGACAATAGTTTAACATGTTCAATAGA
>JAOEHQ010048317.1:0-10279 GCA_025447715.1 Asclepias incarnata
TTCGATCAAAATAACAAGTTACTTACATACAATGCACAGGATTAAAGTTGGATACCCACTATGACAAAACGTGTAAAATTACTTATATTTTGAAGTACTAAGCCCAATTAAAATATGATTCTTGTAACCATATTTGATAGACCAATTATTAATGAAATAAATTAACATGTTGATCAAAAAACATTTGGGATCAACCCGACCTGACCTATTTCAACCCGTGCAACAAATCACCCGTTTTGACTCAATCTTGTGAGGACCCATTATCCAAGCCAACTGACTCAGCTGTTTTCTCACTTTTAGCAGTAACATGTAAAGAGGTGACGACACAGATTACTGTGGCTTACCCTATATGAAGATGGTGAGCTGCTGACAGGTCCCATAGGAGAGTTTGGTATAGATTTTGTAGGCGAAGCATAGAAAGTTGACTTTTTAAAGGGTGACTGAATAAATGGAGACATCGGTGAAGTTGGTGCAGAATTCTGATGGTGTGAAGACATTGGTGTATGAGAAGGTGATGAATGAACCGGAGATGACACAAGATTTTTCCAGTCCAAATGAGATGCAGATGCTGCTCCGGATCTTAACGAAGATGGAAGTATGTTGATTTTCATTCTGAAGGCAAAAGAAACAAACCGGACTTATATGTTAGGCAGTGTGTTTCAACTTACTAATAATGCTTTTATCAAGAGACTCACATGTTGTCTACGTCGACATACTCATTCCTTTCATCTTGTATAGGTTCCTTCAAAATGATATGATATAGGTCATAAGAAATAAAAGAGAAACAATTCATCAATATAGACGAACTACATATTTAAGAAACACAAGTGGCAAAATTTGTGTATGGTGGTGTCGCCATTACAGCCAAGAGCTCTATAGACAATAACAACTTTGATGGTAATAGTAGTACTAATTGCCAACCTGCAGAAGTTCTTCCAAAACATCTTCCATTGTTATAAGACCGATAATTTCTTCATCTGGATTTGGAAACGAGTCTAATACACCATTTGAAATAGTAGTATCTGGTGCTAAATTTTGAGACGCGGGGTCGCTGGAAGATCTGTAGATGCTCAGTTTTGTATTCTGACCTGTAAGTAATGCAAGTTCGTCATTGCTAGAAAAACACATGAAAAAAATACGCGTCTTAGGATGCCATTCACAAAGATAAGAGAGACCTGTTTTCTCCACATTAATTTGAGTTAGATTTGAGTTGACATGTGTCTTGATCGCGCTACTTTTGCTCCTTACTACAACTGCCATATGGCTTTGTCCTTTCTGGAACAAGTTTAGCATCGCATACAGTGGTAAACATTCATGTATCCTATAGAACCAATTTAAACCAAAGAGTATATCAGCCTCTTTTTTAATAGAATAAAACAACCAACAAACTATTTCATCATGAAAAAGAAAAATGTACCTAGGAATTTTCCGAATACTGAGATTCTTAATCGGAACTTCATCTTCAGGTCTAAATTTTATTAGACCTTTTACCTAAACCACGATATGGAATAATAACAAAAGTACAAGTTAAGGCCGGTTATATTTTTCTTTTCTTGTCTAAATATTTCAAATAACTTGAAGCTTCAAACTGCTTACCAAGATAAGGCCAATTATATTTTCTGGTCTTCGTAAATAGACAGGCACGCGACTATGCTTTTTGCTTAATAACAAATTCATAGTGTCCCTATGAAATTATAAGTTGTCAGCCATGACTATTAGATGAAAAGAAAGAAACAAACATTATGATTAAAGGCAAGTATATACTCATTCAGTTTGGAGTTCATCTCGAGGGAAAATATTTCAGATATTGGTGTCATAGCATCTTTGACGGTTTTCTGTGCTAAATCCAGAGCTCCGGTTATAATTGTAATTTCGTCATTTGTCAACTCTCCACCTTTCCCGGCCTGAAATGAATAGTCGAATAGTCAATTGGTTGACACGGTTAATTATCAGTTTAGTGATTAAAATGTAGTCCAGTATATATGTTCGAATCTCTTCGTGCATTAACCATACCTTATTACCATGCATATCCACCAATGTTTTGAGTTCTGCGCGTCTCAAAAGCACAGAATGCCCCTTACCAAGGATGTAATCTAATAGCTGTCAAAATTTAAATCAGAAAAGTTTCCGCTATGTTAGAACTTCAGCATTTCTTCTACTGCTTGAACTCTCCAAGTCTCCAACTAAGAAAAAATTTCATTGAAAATATTGAACGATTGTGTATATCGTGTTATTATGTTGCTGATATATTTGTTAAGTTTCCAGGTTCAAATGAAAGAAATATTCTTAAATAAATTCTCATTTTAAAGCATATTACCATTCAAGCTAAAATAAAAAAGAATTGGTGAGGTTCTACAGCATAAATGAAGTAAGATACCTTGCTGACGGGATAAGCTATGGGAAAGACAACTATGACAAGCACCCGAACTATGGGTGATAGTTTTGCACCAATAGCTAGTCCATATCGTGAGCAGACAGCTTGAGGTATAATCTAAAGACATAACCAACATATTTACATAAGAAAATGTTAATAAAAATAACTAGCCACAGGTGAAAAGAATCAAGAACTTACCTCACCAAAAGCAACCACAAGGGTTACTGATATAACTATTGCCGTCCAAGGCAGAAGAATCGAGTCAAGAAAAATTGGCAAAGCCTTGTTGACACAACGAAAAAGAGAGATTTCATGATTTTGAAGGTATGGAAATCCTGAATGACTGATATTGAAATTTAAGTACCTCCATCGCCATGGCATTGCATATGAGAAGTGTACATAGAAGTAGATGTTGATTCTTCACGATGGGCATGATCTTTTCTGCAAAAAGAAAATGCAAGTAAAACTTACAACCAAATTCTTAAATGACTAGTAAACTAAAGATCAAGAGCTTAACTAACCTGCATTCTTTCGGTCATTAGGCTGACCAGCCTTTATGAGCACCTCAAGATCAAGAAGGCTAAGAGACATTAATCCAAGGGTTAGACCCGACATAAGTCCAGCAAAAGCCACCAAGCCAACAGCTGAGGCTAAATAGACCCAAAACATAGTTTCACAACATGGCACATCATTTGCAGCCATTTTGTTGGTTACTAATCTTTTGACACGAAATAGCACAAAACCAAGGTAAAAAAGAATAACTCAAGTACCAAAAGAACCCGGGTTTAAATAGACAACAAAAGCTATGTATATAACTATTCTGGCCATTGAGACTATTGGAAGGCGAAAGCAATGGCAGAAATAAAATAAAACAATGTCGATATAAAAAACAAAGAGCACCTAAAGAGCTTACTTCATTCTCTCAACTACTACACTTCAAATTTCACCATTTTTTATAAGGTGCAAACCTCACTGGTTTGTGTGGCAGTTGAGAATGGTGAGTACAGATACACGTACAGTTAAGGATTACGGTACATGCATGAAAAGATACAATCTAGTGTGTGTCGTGTTCGGCTTGATGTTACACACTGATTGGCGGAAAAAAATTATATATGCAAATCTCATGATTTTAAAATTTTCATTGTTCATGTACATGATTGTTTTCTAGAGATGTAAAACCCCTTCCATTTTCTTGGAAAATTAAAGATAGAAAATTAGGAAAAAACTCCCACAACTAAACGCGGCCTTAGCATTCCAATTATTTAGGAATAAGATGAAATGCATAATCATTGGCGAGTTTGCCAATTTCCTAACAGAATTATGATTGTTAATACTTAAATCATACTTCATATTAAATCGTTTATTTTTCTTACTTTGTATTAAAGTTAATTATGTTAAGCTAAATTAAACTACTCCAAAATCTAGAAACCAACTCACTTAGGTGAGTTGGCCAGGGGCTTTCTAATCATCCACTATGTGGGACTCCGGGGGTGAGGTTACTACAGGTCTCAGGTTCGAGCCTGGGGGTTTACATCCAAAGGTATTTTCCATAAGGAGGGATGTGGAGGTCCTGCAAATAGCAGGTTAAAACCGCCTCCACTCACGTCTGAATCGAAACTCAACCTTCAAAAAAAAAAAAACTCCAAAATCTAGAGATAGTGAAAGAAATGTTATCATGTTTATAAGTTATGACTTATGAGTTACAAAGACAGTTAGACAGGAGTACGTGTATTTATACTAAGTCGAATAAGGCTAACTAATTAACAAACTTAACTAACAATTTGAACCAGCTTACTCAAACGAAATTCTAATTTCTACGTACAGATATCGATCAGGTTAAGTGAACAATCACTGGTGGGTGTTTGATATGTGAAAACTGAGACGAAATCGAAATTTGTAGTTCTGATTCAATGTATTATGCATAAATAGGATATGTGAGCAAAGTTTATAACGTAAGTGATTCAAGCATTTCGAAAATAGAGATAATAATCAAAAATAATCAAAATACAGAGAAAATAATCTAGAGAAAATAATCAAAAATAGAGATACAGTTTAGGACAAAGTAGGTTTATTACACCAACTCTCCCAATCTTGACCCGCCTTATTTGCTCTATTCAGAATCCAAAGATACGCCAAAGACCGAATCTCATCAAAAAATAATGCTGAAGTATGAGACACATTGTTGTGGACCGAATTGTTTCTTGCTTTCCAAAGGCTCCATATAGTAACCAGGATAATTGCATTTTATCAATTTTCTCCAATCTTTTATCCCCCACTAAATTCTTATCCAAATTGTGCAAATCCTAACCTGAAACGCATAAATCGGGCTAATTTTACACCAAGAACCAATCAACGTCCAAACCTCCATGGCAACTGGACAAGATGTTAACACATGATCGATTGTTTCCTCTTGAGTATTACACCACACACATAACATTGAAGGAAGCCGAATCCCTCTCTTAATAAGTTGAGAAAAGGTGGCCGGGTAATCTATCCCGGCTCGCCCTCCAATTTCTTATGTTTACCTTCTTTGGCACCCAATTGTTCCATTGCAAGTCGTGGTGCCTGCGATGAGCACCAGCGTCATTGAATTTCGATCTTAAATCAGCTACAATGAATTCATTATTCTCAAGAAAAGGTTGCAACTCGATTCCTTTTTTGAACAGCTCATTTTTAGTTTTGTGAATCGATTTCCAAATGCCTCCCGTCTTTACGTTTAATGGTAAAAATATTGTACTCTGTAGGGTTTCCATGTACAGCGAATATCACTCTGCTCCATAATCTCTCTGTTTCATTTTTTAATCGCCACCACCATTTAATAATTAATGCAATATTCGCCCCCCTTCAACGATCCCAAGCCTAGCCCACCCAAATGTTTGGATGTCATCACATCCCCCCAAGCAACCCAATTTATAACTTTACCATCGTCTCCAAAAGAATCTCCTCCGAATTCTTTCCAGTTGTTTGATAACTTTATCAGGAGCTTTAAACAACGAAAAGAAATACAAAGGAAGGCTAGAGAGGACTGATTGGATTAAGGCTAGAGAGGACTTTTTATATAAACATTTTTTTTTTATTACTTTTTTTTTAAATTTTTTTTACAAAATGTGGATTATGTAATCTTAACGAGGCCCATGTTATAGAGCTCTCACAATACATAGATCCTTTTAATTAAATCTTTCGAGCAAGAAAGCCCTCTTCCAGGTTTGAGGTAAAACCTCCCCTGGCCACCCTAAGGCACACCACCTAAGTGAGTTCCTCGGGCCATATACAAGAGATTATTACATATATAAATTATTTGCAAATTAAACATAATCACCTTCTAGATTTACATATTATAATCAAAAGTTGAAATTTTCATATATTTAATGATCTTTTAAACATAGGCCATGTTTATTATTTTCGTTATAAAAGCAAAAATTTTAACAATTGACGTTTCGTGTTGATTAATAGATTTTTTATGAAAACTCTTTTTCCTTTAACTTTATACCCCCATTTGAGGTTAACTAGTAAGATAGTTGCACAATGCAGCGTAATAATCATATCAAATATTTCTGATTTTCAATGGTATATATTTGAGTGTTATTTTTCATGATATTTTGTGTGTTTTTTTTACAGTATTTATCAAGGATTGTTAGTCCCAAATTTAGATCCCGAAGTAAATCTATAACAATAATACAACTGATACAATTTCATTAAACTGAAATGTTTTATAATGAACCAGACTTCAGTGATATTTGTAACACCCCAAATAATTTAAGGTAATAAAATAATCTACTTTTGTAGTTTTTATCTTTAAAATAAGTTCTTAGTATTTATTTTTGAGGTATGAGATTAAATTAGTTGAAACTTTAGTGGATAGCGGGTATAATACCCACTTAAAACTTATTAAAGCCGTGGCATTCTATTATGTTGCCAACTCCCTTTCAATTTGATGAATCATCTTTCCACACTCAAATTCAATCATAATTCATTTTCATTTCTAAATTCTCAATCTTCTGGTGGAAATTATCCGAACTCCTATTAATATCAAGAATCCAATCTTCATTCATTCTAATAATATTAATTGAGAGGATTGTGGTGTGTGTGGGTGTGTGACTCGACACTTACAAGAAAGAAAAGAAAGGTTGTGGTGATTCCATTCTTGTCTAATAGGATTCATCTCTAAGGTAAATTCCATTCTTTTGTTAATTAAGGTTTTAGGGTTCTTGGTATTTAATTAAATTGGGGGTTTTGGGTAAAATGAGTATTTGGTGATTTAGCTCATGTATTGGGTCATTTAGTGACCATGCATTGTTATTGATATTGGTTTTTAGTCTTTCCATTATATAGATATATATATATAATATTATTGTTATTGAGTTGGAAATGATAGTAATATGATATGAGAAATTATGAGAAATGATATTTTGATTATTGTGGTGTTACCACATGCTATGTATGATATATGGAATAAAAGTTTGAAAATGATGAACAACTCAATAACAATATAGGATGAAATGGGTTCAAGGGAAACTAGTGGTTGTGGCTAGATAGCCTTGTATATGATGATGACCTTATGTATGTGTATTGATTATTGCTAGGTTGAAAGCAATAGTATATTGTTGTGGTGGTCATCTTGATTGTGATTGTTGCATTGGAGGTGAGTATTCTTGTATACATCTATACATAGATTGGGTCAATTACAAGTGCGGGTGCATTTCAGGCTTGTAATTGATTCGGTTTAAGCCTAAATGGTGGCCATTCTTGTTAATCATGCGTATGTACAACGTAGTGATACTGTTATTATTATATGGATCCATATGTGTGAAATTTGTTAAGGTGAGCATGCAAGAGATGGTATGACGGTACCATAGGCTACATGCGACAGTCCTTACCGGTTGTCCTCCAATGTATGTATGAATGTATGCAATTATATTCATTAAGCGTTGGCTTACGTTTTGAGATGTTTTCCCTTTTTAGGTGGTTCCGGAAATAGAAATCAAGGTAGCGTTTGAGTTGAAGCGCTTGTAGATAATTACCATTGAGAGAATGATATTTTTGGTAGATAGATGAAGAAACCTCGTAACCTTGGCTCTTGATATAAACTGTGGTCAATTTGTATGTTTTGTAATTAAAAGTCTTGAGTCAAGAGTCTTTGTGAACATATGTTGTATTTTGAACTTGGTGTTATACATTTTGGGTAATTTGACGGGTAGATGACCCGTTGGTAATGAAAATGCAAATTTTGAATGATTAAATGAAGTGGAAATTTTCTAATGGTTATTCATACGTTTTGTCATGCTAAATGTTCTGCGTAATGTCAAAAACTCAAAATGATATGTTTTGGTTGAATGTGAAGTTAAGTATCGATTTCAGGTCCTGCAGGCAATTCTGGCCCTTTTCGCGTCGCGAGGTCATGTACTCGCGTCGCGAGTGGTGAATGGTTATGATGTCGTTTTGGGTCAGTGAGTTTTATTGCGTCGCGAGCCCTGTGGGTCGCGCCGCGAGTTTGTGTTATTGTCTACACGCGTCGCGAGGTTATATGGTCGCGCCGCGACCTTCTGTAAAAAATAATAATAATAATAAATCTCTTGTTTTTGGTCGAGTCGTTTCAATATTGGACTGATGTGATCCTGAGCAATTAATAAAACTGAGATACAAAACAAGAATTTTGACTTGAAGCAAATACAAGTAAAGTAAAGTAGTTGAACACAATTGTTACTTTTCAAATGTACTTTATTTATTGATATAAATAAAATACAAGGTTGTTATGGAAGTAGAATAAAGACCGAAGTACAAATATTCTAACAACCTATGAAAAACAATATGATCTATACTCGGATTTACTAATGAAGTCTAACAAATACTTAAAGTTGTGAAGTATTGCTATGAATCAAGTTCAACCAGAGTAAATGCACGAGTTAACTACTATGCTTCAAGCAAGTGTTAATGCATTCACTCGCTCTTTATTTATAGGAAAAGTCCATGATGACGTGGTCTTTGATCGTACAAATATGATTGAGGACATTTAAGGAATTTTCACCAACTGTAATAAATTCCTTAAATTACGTTGTCAATTTGATCTTGAGCCTTGTACTTGATTTGACGTGTCTGCTTCAAATTTGACAACACGTATGCAACTTTATATGAAAAAGTGGTACAAGGTATGGACCGGGTAATATGTTGCATAAAGTATATAAAGTAATTTCTCGTAAATAAAGATAAATGTAAGACACCCTTCACCCTAACTGATAATCCCAATCAACCATCTCTCATCTCATTACTTTTCATCTCAAGTTCTCAACCATTTATTTCACCAAACCATTAATAACTTCAACCATATAATAATTTATTTTATCAAATGCTAATAATTCAATCCTGCAAATAAAATGAGTCGCGAATCAAAACAAGATGATTTACAACCAACAGTTGTTGTCTATCACGAAATGTTCGACCCTTCTACATTACTAGAATAGATTCTAGTATACCTCATAAACAATCACGTGTCTATTCTTCTTATTCTATTTTTGCTTTTTACCCATTAAATAATAACATCGTGAGGTAGAACCCTCTTTCGGTCGTATATACAATAATTAAAGATGACATTATTGCCGTTTAAAAAAACAAAATGACATTATTCGATGAAAGACAATTTTGTTTAATCCCTAATTGAACTTATTACACGTGATTAAGATTTTATTATGATAGTTTAAGTAAGTGTAGGTAATTAAACCTCATCAACACTTGTCGGTATTATTATCATCATCAAATAAATAATCAAGGATTAGTTAATGGATGATTCGGATGGAAGTATTTTAACATTAGCTACGGATTTTTATATCGCTAAAGAAAGGCTATTAAGTTAAAAAGGCAAGGGTCACATATCATTAACTATTCAAGGACAAATTTAGATAAAGGTAACATTTTCGTTTTATTTTATTTCTTAAAATAAAGATAGAACATTAAGTGACGCAAGTTATATCCCACTTGTAAGCATAATTGATAAATATTTAGGTATTTATTTAAGTGTGGGGTATTAGGTGAAGGTGTCTATCTGAAACATGTATTGTGTGGCTTGTACATGTTGGTACCAATGCGGTACCGGGGATAAAAGAGTTTCTTCCGATTTTTTTTTTTATAAATAAAGATAGAACATGTTTTGATTTCACTTTATAGAAAAACTAGCTTGTTTAACTTTTTACCAAAGCAGAGAGTATTCATATAATCATATTGATACCCGTTTAAGTTGCTCACTCATTCATTAAGTGCCTACATGACAATACATGGGTTTAAAATGGCCTCATAGACCGATGAAATGGTAAAACCATGATTATTTTTTAGGAAGGCAATTTATTTTTTATTTTAATAAAAATTTATGATTCTTGTATCTACTGTATTTATGTTATATTATGTGTCTCTTTTTAGACTAGTCCCTTTGATGAGTCAAACCAAAACATGTTTCTTTTATTAAAATAAAATGTTTATTTATTATTATTATTATTTTGGAGTTTGTACTTTATTTAACTTAGTTAAAAAACTTTACAATAAAATGACTAAAAGGGTTTTGTTACTTGAAGAGCTCAGAGTTGTCACTAATACTACATTTCTAGATAAACTAATATTTGTATTTTGAATTCAAATCACCAAAAAAAATACGATTATATATATACTAGACAAATGTAACGGTGGCGGCGGTGACGGCGGTGAGTAGTGTAGGCTATTGATGTAAAGGTTGATGAAAAGGGGTAATGTACTTATTTTAGGAGTTAAGGGGTAAATATTTTAAATTAATTTTATTAAGGTATTATAGATATATCAAATATAGATTTTAAAATAATGAATAAAGAGGAGAGGCAAATTAGGTAGTTTAATTGCTTTTTGAGAAGAGGCGGGGGGGGGGGGGGGGGGGGGGAAATTTGGTTT
>JAOEHQ010048318.1:0-10278 GCA_025447715.1 Asclepias incarnata
GGCGGTGGTGTGATTATTGATGTAAATGTAATTGATATAAAAAGGGATAATGTATTTATTTTAAGAGTTGAAGGATAGATGTTGTAAATTATTTCATTAAGGATATTTTAAGTATATTGGTTAATTATAAAAATAAAGCTGTTGAAATTAAAGAGTAATTTAGGTATTTTAAAGATAGAAAGTTGGAGGAAAAAAAAGAGTTGCTCTTTTATATAGTAGTATAGATTAGCCATGTTCAAAAACCGGTTTTTTTGATACTCGACCCGGAACCGGTTTTTGGTCCCGTTGACCAAAACTGGGTTCGACCATACCCGAACCGGGTACAAATCGGTTTTTGGTTAACGTGGACCGGTATTTTTACCCCTTTTTTTCCGGTTTTTTGACAAAAACCGAACCTGACTCGATTTGTATCCGATTTTGAACCCGAAATCCAAACCGGTTCCTAAAATACCCGAACCGGTTTTTTTATAACCGTTTTTTTTTGTCCGGTTTTTTTTTTCACTGCTAGTATAGATATGTCAAACACCCCTTGAAACCCAGGAAGAAGATTTATAAAAGGAAAATGAGAGCTGGAGCAACTAGGGTTTTATGCAGAAATTTAGTCCGTGCATTCTCAAGAAATGGAAATAACAATAACAATAATAATAATAATTTGTTCATCAAAATCCACCCTTTTTCGTTTCCCCAATACTCAACTGGTACATATACTTCATCCTTCCTTTTTGTTTGTTTGTTTTTTGATTTTTATAGCAGAAAAAATAGTGAAGTATCTATATAGGCTGCTTTCAGAAATAGGGGCAAACTTGTTTGTTCATATGATTACAATCGTTAATAAACCATGAAAATATAAACTTATATGTATTTTTATAACTTTGTGTGTGTGTGTGTGTGTGTGTGTGTGTGGTATAAAGTTGTGGAGATACAGCCGCAAACATCGGTTGAACTGATCAAGATTATGGAGCAGAGACTGTCTGCTATTGAACACAGAAATGCTTATCTTCAAGGCATCATTAATCAGGTAAGACTGACCAATCCTCATCATCAAGATTATTACTATTATTATTATTATTATTATTATAAGTATTACTGTTAATGTTATTCAATAGTAGGATGATGAAGATAATATAAACGGTATAGTAGACGACCCAAATGATTACCTTTTTTGTAGTTTTTGTCTACATATATGTGGGTGTGTGGTGTTGAGCTTGTTGTTTCAAATTTTTCTCACAGTTATACTGTTATTGAGTTTATGTACTAATATCATGTTTTCTTCTGTTTGTATCTATGTTGAATGAAGACAGCTGGAAACCTCACCAACCGAGTATTCAAGAGCAAACAAGGAGCTTCAGAACCTAAATGATAAAATGGATCTCATAAGTAAGTTGAGGACCATTGAAAAGGTGATTTCTTGTGCTTTTGTTTAATTTTGGTAATTTAGGTTGATGTTATCAACTTGTAGGATATACATCATCGAATACAGAGTATGATTTAGGATGTATTTGTCGTGTTATTTATGTATATATCAACTTGTAGCATAAGCAATATATATTCTTTTTTTTTCGTAATCAAGTTGTTGGAATCTTGAATGACTTTCTCGTATATGCTCCGTCTAGGGTTAACTAGTTCTTGTTGTTAAGGAGCTTTATAAAATAGTGGTATTTGATTTTTCAAAAAATCATTTCCACCAGCTTCAACACAACACTTGATTTGATAGGATAGTGGTTCTATCTTATATTAGACGCCTTTGTCAAAGGCTGGCATCTCGAAAGTCAACAACTTTTTTTAGTAAGTTAGTTTTAGGTATAGTCACATTTCTGGTTTCTTACCTTACTATTGTATTTATTCTAAGAAAATGAAACAATTGCTTCCAGTAGCTGGTTTTTTCTTACAATTTGAAGATGTACTTATATGGTTGGTATTTAATGTAGTCTTCCAGCATTGTTACTTCACTTTCAGCTTATTTGTATTCTTCTATTATGCATGTTATCTGCGACTGATGCTGTTTGTGGTTGTAGGAAATTCAAAGTTTAAAATCGCTAGTTGGTGATTCTGAAGAAGATAAAGACATGCAGGCAATGGCATATGAGGAACTGGAGCAGGCCTTAAAAGAACAACAAAACGTGCATAATCTGTTGCTTAAGTCTTTACTTCCCAAGGACGATGCCGATGCAAGGGGTTGCATTTTGGAAGTTAGAGCAGGTAACTGAATAATTGATGATTAAACTGTTTTTGAGCATAATGCCAAATCTTGCTTTGCTTATGGAGTCAAGTTGTTTTGATATTGCATCAGGGACTGGTGGGGAAGAGGCTTCTCTGTTCGCAATGGACATCTTCAAAATGTAATATTTGGATATTTATTTTATCAAGATATAAAAATGTTCTCCTGATTTCTGACCTGTGATGTTTAAATCATACCAGGTATGAGAGATACTCCCAGAAAAAAGGTTGGAGGTTTGAGGTGGTAGATGTCACAGACTCAAATATGAAAGGATTCAAGGTCGGTTACATCTTATTGGAGTAGGGTTATATTGACAGATACCTAAAATTTGAGTAATTCATATGCATAATGAGTGTATTTTGTTTTGTTGGCAGGAAGCAAGTGCTGCAATATCCGGGCCAGATGTTTATGGAAAACTAAAATTTGAGAGTGGAGTTCATAGAGTGCAGGTTCTACTTCATTCTGTTAGTGAATTGACCGACTACTAGTATGAGACATTATTTAGTAATTGGTTTAAACTTTGCAGCGAGTTCCCATTACTGAAAAGTCTGGACGTGTTCATACAAGTGCCGTGTCTGTTGCTATCCTTCCCCAGGCAGATGAGGTGATGATTTACTAAAATAGTTTTGATTCTGTTATCTTATTAATTTGTGAAATATTTTACGGGGCGTGTGTGATTATTCATACTTCTGGAGATGATCGAAGTGGTGTTTTGCAGGTAGATGTTCAACTGAGGAACGAGGACTTGAGAATTGACACATATAGGTCTGGTGGATCTGGTGGTCAGCATGCAAATACTACTAATAGTGCTGTTCGAATCACCCATATTCCATCTGGCCTCACAGTTGCCATACAAGATGAACGCTCACAACATATGGTAGGTATCTCGTTTTTAATAAGCTTACTGCTATTATATGTATCCTTGGAAATCATTTTTGTTTCCTTTGGTTTGATGATAGAACAAAGCTAAAGCGCTAAAAGTATTGTGCGCGAGACTGTATGAGATGGAGAGATGTAGAGTGCATAACCGTAGATCTAAGCTAAGATCAGAGCAGGTATTATTAAACATGATTTAGGTGTTGTGCAATTACTATGTATAATATTAAACTTGTTTGTTTATCAACCACATTTTCTCCTTTTCCTTCAAAACAGATCGGTAGTGGAGATAGATCTGAACGTATACGTACCTACAACTTTCCACAAGGGCGAGTGACGGATCACAGGATAGGCTTCACTCATCATTCCATCAGCGATATGATACAAGGAGAGAGTTTAGACTACTTCATCGATGCCCTTCTTTTGCAGCAGGAAATGGATGCAATTGCAGACTTCAGCGCCAGTAGTAGTTGATTTCCTTGCTACCAACAAAAGATTTATTATACAACTTCAAGCATATTGCTACCTGATGATTTAAATAGTTATCTTAATAATTCAGGAACAGCTGATGATTTTGACGTGTATGTGATAGTGCTAGTAGTCGTAGAACCATACTTTGTATAAAGATATCAAGTTGACCTGTTCAATCATCCTTGCTTTCTTGCCTGAGGCTTCACTTGGGATAATTCAAGTGGCATGTTTAGGTTGAATTTGAACCAAATTATGTTAGATAACCCAATCACTCATTTAGTAGATGGGCAAACAGACTGTCAAGTGCAGCATGGCGAAAATGATCGATATTTTGAAAAGTAGAGAAAATTGAATTGGAGAACCAAGAAAGCACGAATGCTATGAACGCTGCATCATGCTATTCTTTTGTAGCGGTAATGGATGCCATTGCAAACTTTAACTCTGCTAGTGGTACTTCCGTCCTTGCTACCAACAAAACAGTTTCTAAATAGATTCAAAATGTATTGCTACAAACATCATGTTGTTAATACCTGATGATACAGATAATCATCATCATAATATTTCAATGGATGGTGATGTTGGTGTCAAAAATATTTTCAGTTGATTAATGTACAAATAAGGTATCTGGCTCCACTCTTCTGACAATCATTCCAGTCTCTAAGCAAAAACCGAGCTGTTAAAAGGTTATGTTGAACAAACCAAAATACTAAAACCTGATATCTAATCATCATCACTTTCGTCACTATATGAGACAAGCCCGCCAGTGACAACATTGTGGATAGGCCCTGAAGGTATCTCTGTATTAGTAGTGCTAATAGTAGCAGAATAGTCTTCTGTCAAAATTCCTTTACATTCATCAGAGTTGACCTGCTGATCGGTCCTTGGTTTCTTTGCTTGAGGCTTCACTTTTATAACTACTCCTAACGAACGTGCACGTGGTTTCTTCTCCGCATATGCTTGTTCCTACAAGCCAAATACACAGACGATTATTACAAGCCTGTATAGGGAATGCCACCTCAACAATGAATGTCAAACGTTTCTGTCCCCCCTCTACAATCAGTCAGAAATACGTAACCAACTCTAACCTGAGGTTTAAGAGAAACAACAGGTGTTTCCTTCAGTTCATGTAGAATGGCAGATCGTGCAGCCACTTCTTCCTGCATTTAACATTTAAAAAAATGGTTTTGTAAGGGGTAATAAAAATGTGCATCACAAATCATCATACATGAAAAGCGATATCGCATTTAAGTGCAAGGTAATGTTCAAAAAACATATAGTGAACTTACTTGGAAATTGCGCAGCTGTTGGGCTTCATCACTTGCCAATTGCTGCTCATATTCCTTCCTTGACTACACAAACAAATGAACTATTTCAAGTTGCAGAAAATAAAAGAAAACTGAATATAAGAAAACCAAGTTCCTATATTGCAACCATTTAGAACCCACACAAATCTTATTTCCTATTCAAAATAATATCAAAAAGGATAATCACCAGCTCCAGGTTATCAAGAAACTCAGTTTCATCTTCATCCAAAGCTTTTGGAGGTCCTGCAATAAAAAGAAATACGAACAATGAACTATCTGAAAACTTTTCCAAATTAAACACACTTCCAAAAGCATCAAACAAACGAAATTGTGTGATTCCACTCACTATGCTTAAACCTTTCATTGAACTCTGCATCTTTTTTGTCCTTATTCTCCTTTAAGACCTGCACCAAGTTATTTATCAACTATATATTAAAAAGGGAAGCAAGCCTGAAAAGATTATCAATAAATGCAAAAGTAATACACACCAAAATGTACTATAGGCTTATAGCATCAACTATACACAAAAACCATGAGTGAAACAAGGAGCGTAAAGAGCTTTTCTCGGTTGGATCGTAACAGTAAACCCTTTTGTCCCAACTCCCAAACTTCATTAAAGAATCTTCAAGTCAAACTCATCAAGAAACATATTGATGTAATTAAGCGTAAATTAGGCCTCTTGCAAGGTAAATAGCATTTCTCTTTCATACCAAACACCTCTAGTTTATGTTCAGATTTTTCATTTTATTAGCACAAAATAGCAAAGTACTTTTCATTCCCCCAAATTGGAGAAACATACTAAATTTTGGCCAAGGAGACACTAAAAGTTGGCTCCATGTAACTTTGCCAATTGTGTAAATTTAATGAGAAGTATGTGACGACGTAGTCATTTTATTTTATTTTTGTTGCTGAAATGGGACAAAATACGATACCGTTTCCAAGGATTAAAATACAAGTGAAAACGATCTAATAAGAGTCGCTACTTAAAACTACACCCTACACCAAAAAAATACACAAATTTTTGTGACATGTCATCACACAATTAGCGAAAAACCTTCATCCAGTTCAAAAAAAAGAAGCCAAAGGCTTAATTGGGGCCAACTTTAAATGTCGCCCTGGCCCAAAAAATAGTAAATTCTTCCAATTAAGACAAACCAAAAAATGTTGTTATCCTATGCAAAAAATAGTAAATTCTTCCAATTTTATTATATGCAAACCGATCTATCTAACTATCAAGTTGTTGTTGTTGTTGTTTTGCGCTGTTATTGTTGCTTATTATCGTGTTTACATATATGTATATATGCATACTATAACAAATCACTAAATTGATAAATATTAATAAATAGCATATATATATGTATGTATGTATGAAAGATGGAAAACCTCAAAAAGGGGGCGATCTCGTTGGGCAGTTCCATCCTCAACTCTTGGTCCTCTTGTTTTTTTAGCTTCATCTAACTGTTTATATAATTTATTAGATAAAATGAGCTAATTGAATGAATATCAATCAATCAATGTTAATTTAATTAATTTATTAATTTGGTGTACCTGAGACTCTGATACAAAATTCATCAGCCTAGTTCCCGGCGGAGGAGGGTCTGCCATTTTTCTTTCTTCTTTTCACCTCCGGCGCCGCCCGTTTCCCTACACTTCAAAATCCCAATTTTCCCCTGTTATTTACTTGCTCACTTCTTTTCTTTTAAAAAAATATACTTAAAAAAGAACCAATCACATGTACTTTTGTTATTAATGTCGTGGAAATACCACAATCACATTTAAAAGTTTGTAACGTCAAATACATATATTTATTTTGTCAAAAAAATAAATAAAAAAATCATAAACAAACAAAAACCAAAAAGAAAAAATATGGAAAAAGCCAAAAACGGGATGCAAAGTGGCAAAATCCGAACAGTGCGACCACAAATAAGCAAAAACGAAGAAGGAAAAAAACTATACAAGAAACCAAGAATAAAACGAAAAAAACAAAACGAGATGCGACATGACAAAATCGATATGATAGAACGGATGCAACGTGGCTGAAATGGAACAGTACCACGTAATGAGTTCTATGTGGCACTGTTCAAATCGATCACTAATAATAAAGAAGGTAATTATTAATTTATTTTTTTTAAAGACACTAAATAAGCAAATAGATTAGGTTACACTTTTTATTCCTAAGAGGGGAGGGAGTGGGACTCGGGGTTGTTTGAGGTTGCTTGGGCCCGATCGGGTACACAGCCGCCACCATGCGGTTTTGGTGTTTGGGGATGGATGGTCGGGGTTTAAGCCCGGTGGAGATCTCAAGCATTACACATGTGGGCCCCCTTCCCAACGGCCAAAATCACATCCCTTTTCAAACCAATACAGCCGTTACCCATTAAAAAAAAAAAAAACATCCTTTTCAAATATATATACAGTGAATTATATATATATTTTGTTAACATCAAGAAAGTAAAGTTGACTGAGTGATTCAGTTTCCGTAAAATGGTTCCAGATTTTGGAGAAGAAAAGAAATATCCTACTTGTTCTTGAGATAAAACGCGATGATGATGATGATGATGAGGATGAGAATCCTCACATGAGCAATAGATGTGAGACCATTATTGAATAATTGTATTGTTTGTTGTGTTGTTGGATGTGAATCCATTTAATTGATGTGAGTACTGCAATGGGCGGAGGGAGAAAACAGAAACAAAAAAGTGGGGGCAGGTTTATAAAAAGAAGATATGGTGAATGGAGTGATAACAATGTTGTGTAAGCCAGAAAAGTCTAACAAGCTTATATAATATTAAAATAATAAAATAAATACATATATAATATGGGCATTGCTATTTCCACCCTTTTTTTATGCATTAACCGCTTGTACCGTATAATAAACAATGCACAATGTACACGCACTTAATGCTTGTCTATTTCCACCCACAGCCCCTATAATATGTATGCATAAAATAAATAAGAAAAAAAGATGATGTGGAAATTGGGGAAGTTTGGTGACCAATGCCACCATTTTGAAGAGGTTTGGGGAATGATTGGGGTGAAATGAGATGGAGGGTTTTTATTGAATAATGGACTAATGGTGAGGTAGCAATTTAGGAAAGTTTGAGGAAGGGGTGATCATTCCCTCCCCCCTAAGGTGAGCACTATCTTTGAAATGTTTATATAACTTTAAATTTAAATATAAATTAAATTATAGAATAAATATTCTCTTTTGCGACTATTATCTGGTGTGGACCGTTTCTTGAATTACTTGCAATCTTACATATCTTCCTATTAATTAAATAAATCGCATGATTTAAGATTGCATAACATCCACCGGTGTACGTCCATCTTTGATACCATGAGACAACTTTTGACATAGAAATTAATAGGAATGTATATGAACAACTTTTGGTTAATTAGTTAGTTATCAAATTGAACCACAAGTCAAAATAGGTTTTCATACAAATCTAATCATGGTATTTCAACTACTAAATTATATATAGCATGTTATTCTTATAACTATTGTAGATATTGAGCATGAGTGTGTGCATTGTCACATATATATGGTCATCATATATTGTATATGAATCAAAGTTTTTTGGTCAACATTATTTGAACTATATATCATAGCAAGATTTTCCAATGTAAAGTGTTTTTTTCTTCTTCTAGATATGCATGTACAAACTTAGAAAAAGACATATGGATCCAACAACCCAATGCATTAAATATGAGTGTTTTTTGTTTTTGTTTTCTTCAGTATGGCATTATGAAAAACGCTTACACACGACAACGAATAATTTATTCATGGAATTTTGATATAACAATTTTTCTTAATATATTTAAAGACCAATGTAAAAATACGTAAATAAAATTAATAAAAAAAAAAGAAATAATTTTTGATAGGCTGTTTGTGATATGATGCACCAACAGGTATGTGACAAGAGGACCCATAAACACTTGGTTTAGTGGGATTTATCTTATCAAATTATTGTGATCACTTAACTTCATAAACAAATAATTAACTTTTAAATCACTAAAATTACAATTTTAAAATTTTAAAATAAAAAAGAAATCAAGATTTGAGAGGAGAACAATGATTATTTTCGGTTTTCATGTTATATGTCTCAAGGCCACTAAGTCAAAAGGTGTAATTACCACATCTTCATTCTAATCATTCATAATTACGATATAGTAATTTCTACTAGGTAAAACCTAATTATTTCTTTTAACTAAATTCTGGTTGTCGTGTCACGGCTTTTACGTTAATTAAATGTTTCCAAACTACGCACATCTAATATTTATCTTTCTTCAACTGATATTAATTGATGGAAGTATTTACGCGTTTAATAACTTTTACGACGTTTTAGTTACGTTTTGACCCCAAATTTGATTAACCTAAATCTGATATTGTGAATTAAAGTTAAAGTGCATTGAAATGAGATAGATACCGTCCCTATTAAAGTTAAACAAACAACACACACTATTTTTAGATCGGAGAATGGTTGAATACTTCTTTGAGGTTTGGAACCTAGGTTGCCCATCATCGATTTTTACTAAATAAACAAAATGTTAAAAACTTACAAATTGAGAAAATAAACTCGGAATTAAAAGTTCTAACATAATAGATTACCATAAAAGATGTCTTCGTGGGTTTTCTAAGCAAATTAAAACATCAATTTCTTGTGATAGTCGGCATTAGCCAAAAATTACTTTCAATTAATACTTAACATTAATTGTTAACCCGTTACTCATTAAATTACGTAAATAAGACTTCAATAACTTTATTTTAAAGGTAATGAAGAGTAAAAAACATGTCTTTTACTTTAGGTTGCTTCCATCACCGGTAGTATAAGTTATAAAAAAAAAACCCTCCATTAAAGCACCGCTTAGGTTTTTGTTTTTAGTTAGCTTCGACCAATGACGGACCCAAAAAAATTTGTCCAGGAGTACTGGAGTAGCACACTTCGCTTTGCTATATGGCGGTACGGGTAGTTGGGGTGAAACTCGATTTCCCAATTGACTAATGTTTGTTCACGTACATAACAGATAATGTGACACAACCTCTATGGTTAATCACATTTTTGTATTATTCATTCTAAACCATGTAGTTTTGGGTATTTCATTATTTAATTTGACGAGCCTTTTAAAAGGATAAATTTCCATCTAGTCGATTCAAGTGAAGGTTATATATATATATTATACTACTAGATTAAACCCGTACGTTGTACGGTTAAAAAAATATAATGAAGATAATTATTGATTAAAAATAAAATATAACAATTGAGATATATTTTCGTTTGAAAACTCTATACAATATTAATATAACAATAGCTCATAAAAGGAATGATAAATAATTTTAATTTTACAAATTCATTATTAAAGAAACATTTAAACAAAAGAAATAAATTTAATAAAATCATTGAAGTAATC
>JAOEHQ010048319.1:0-10278 GCA_025447715.1 Asclepias incarnata
TTAAACAAAAAAAAAAAAAAAAACATTTCTTGTCGTGTTGGAAAGGGTCGTTACAGGGTATGATAGGGAGGGGGTAGTTCTTGGGTGTGTCTTGGAGAGAGAAAGCTAATGTGGCAGTCAGGATGAGGAGATGATGGCCTCAGGATAGGGAGGGGCTTGATAAAAACCAAAACTTAATTAGTACTTATTTTCTCCGTTGATTTAGCAAAAGATTTCCATACTTATAAGACCTGTTAAACCCCACAATTTTCTCATTCTTCCGCAAACCTCGCTTTGATTTCTAGTGAGAGAAAATGAAAATAAAAAAAAACCAGCAACATTTAATGCTCTTTCATTAGTTCACACATACACACAAACACATACACACACATATATATAGGAGGCAAAAATCAATCAATAGTTTCCCATGATCTAAACCAAAAAAAAAAACCAAACATGACCCATTTTAGTATGGTCTGAATCTTGATCTGGGTCAGTCTCAAAATCTCAAATTTCCAACTTTTTTCTTGTTCTTCATCATCATCATCATCATGGGTTGTGTGACATCAAAACAAGCAGTTTCTGTAACGCCGGCGGTTGATCATTCCGGCTGTTTCCGGGACAATGTGGTGGTTGGTCCTGGCCGGAATGATGTGGTGGTGGAAGTTAATAAGAAGAAGAAGAAGAAGAAGAATAAAAGGAGTGAGTCAGGGGTGAGTTTGAGTGAGAATGGGAGTGAGTTGGGTGAGTCAGGGAGAGTGAGTTCAATAAATGGTGGTGGTGGTAGTGAGTCAGTGAGTTTTAGGCTGGGTAATATGCAAAAGTATGTTCTTGCAGAACAAGTGGCTGCTGGTTGGCCAGCTTGGCTAAGTGCTGTTGCTGGTCAAGCTATTCATGGTTGGGTTCCACTTAGAGCTGAATCCTTTGAGAAGTTAGAAAAGGTCTGTTTTTTATTTCACACACTAACACACACACACTATGTGTTTTCATATTTTGAATTACAAAAACATCTGATCAAAATCTACGCGTATTTACAAGTTGTCCATCATGTAACTAAACCCCACAACTTGGTTGATGGTTCATCACACGTACGTCTTAAAGACTAAGGTGTATATGTGTTTTTAAATTAACTTTTTTTTTTTAACCATTCTTGAATTTCTGATTATCTGATTATTGCGACTTCACTAATTGTTAATGTTTGCAATTTGTATAAACAACTTGAGTTATTTGATAAGAAATGATAAAGTTTCTAGAAAAATAAAACACTTTACAAAACATTTTTTACAGAATGATGATGTGAAATAGTGATATAGTGAAGAGAAAAGCCAAATAAAGTTATATTGAACATATAATTATGTAAAAACTTTTTGTAAAAAGTTTAAAGTGTAAAATTACTTTTAGGAATTGAATTAGTTGAGTTTGGAATATTAGTTTTATGATGCGAAATGACGTATATACCCCTTGTTTTAAACTAACTTGATAGAAATTTATTTCTATTTACTTATCACCTAACATATTTTTGTCATTTTACTAGTTAATCTTGTACATTATAAAAATTTGCCAAATGATTAGAGATTTAGTAATTATATGTTTAAACAGCAGAAGCACATCATTACTAGTCAGTATTATGTAAAACAACCCTTAATATTCATAACTGTATATGATATCTGTGACGAATTAAGTACAACCTTGTCTGCTGCTCTTTGGTGATACTTTCATTGAATGTTGTTTAATAGGTTGGACAAGGTACATACAGTAGTGTTTTCCGTGCTCGTGAGCTAGAAACTGGCAGGATAGTTGCCTTAAAGAAGGTTCGTTTTGACAATTTTGAACCTGAAAGCGTTCGCTTTATGGCTAGAGAAATAGTGATCCTCCGTAGTCTTGACCATCCAAACGTTATGAAACTAGACGGGATCATAACTTCCAGGTTATCATGCAGCATATATTTAGTCTTTGAGTACATGGAACATGATATTTCCGGTCTGCTTTCTTGCCCCGATATCAAATTCACTGAATCTCAGGTTTGTCACACAGTGTCACGTATTTCCTTATAAAACATTTGGAATTGATAAAGTAAAAAAGGTTTTTTTTTTCTGCATTGCGGAACAGATTAAATGTTACATGAAGCAATTGTTATCTGGTCTTGAGCATTGTCATTCGCGTGGTGTAATGCATCGAGACATTAAAGGGGCGAACCTTTTGGTAAATAATGAAGGAATTATGAAAATTGGCGATTTTGGGTTGGCAAATTTTTGTAATTCTTTAGGTGAAAAGAAACAACCATTGACAAGCAGAGTTGTGACGTTATGGTACCGGCCACCTGAACTTTTATTGGGTTCAACGGATTATGAAGCTTCTGTGGATTTATGGAGCATTGGGTGTGTATTTGCAGAGCTTCTTCTTGGTACACCTATTCTTCAGGGAAGAACTGAGGTACTCACTTCATTTGACTTTTAAAAGACAAACTAACGACTTCTTAACTTCAAAGCCAACTGCCACAATATAGTTTAGTATGAAAAAGATGATACCAAGAGTAACATATGTAGACGTTGATCATCTAAAAGCATCATTGTTGTATGAAATTGATGCGTGTTTGCCACCTTTGAGCTCAAAAAGCTTTTATGTTTGACTTTCAAGAAAGTGTATATTGTATTTGTAGAAAACATTTTTGAGTTTATTCTTTTCTACAGGTGGAACAATTGCACAAAATCTTTAAGCTTTGTGGATCACCACCGGAAGACTATTGGAAAAAGTCAAAACTTCCACATGCCACATTGTTTAAACCACAAAATCGGTATGAAAGTTGTCTATGGGAGACCTTCAAGGACATTCCAAAATGTGCCGTGGAACTTGTTGAAACATTGCTGTCCGTGGAACCATATAAACGTGGGACTGCCTCTTCTGCTCTTGCATCTGAGGTACTTTTTGTCAAGTTTTCGTATTTTAAGTTTGAAAGTCAAACAACATAGCTTCAACTTTTACAACTTCTATGAATTTGTTTATAAACCTTTGAAGAAAGTTTTGATGAACGCATCAATATTACAAGAATTAGTGTAAAACAGAAATTGGTGTGGAGAATGTAAGAATCATAAGATTAGAAGATACAGATTTGACATTAGAAAGTCAAATTTTACCGAAAAAGAAATTCTAGAAATATCTTAACAATATGCACATTTTTGCTCTGTGCTAATACCCATTTTGATCAAAATTTATCCTCGATACAAATACAGTATTTCAAGGAGAAGCCGTATGCTTGTGATCCATCAACTTTACCAAAATACCCTCCAAACAAAGAGATCGATGCAAAACATCGTGAAGACGCAGGAAGGTAACTTTTTCTCATTTCTAATCAGGCATATTTAGAGGTGGTAGTTTTAATCATTTACATGAAAATGGGTCATATTGGTCTCTAAAGGTACAAATGAGTCAACATAAAAATCTTACCTAGAAATGAACTGGTCGAACGATTCAAATAGTTGAAAGCCCCTGATGGTAGTATTCAAAGGTTTTTAACCTTGTAAATCAGTTTATTAAAACAGATTAGATTACATTCAGATAATGTAGTCGTTGAAATCATATTTAGCACATTAGCTATGTATCAAAAGAAAAGAAAAGGATAAGAAGATATTGGCTAGTCAACGCAGTTCAACTGGCCTGTATTGACCGGCATTAAAGAAATGCTCCTTTTGAGTTTTGACCCATGACCCAACCCTAGGACCCACCTACTTGCAACATTTAGGTGTATGTCTTGAACTTGTCAAATGGCCATATAAACTCGAGTTCTGATCACATTGTGTACAAGACATTGTGACTAAATAGATTCTTGACAAGTCTAATCTTGATTCTAATTTGTTGCATGTGTGACATAAACTGAAATTGGAACATAACCTTTTCATATTAGATCTAGTTATGGTTAACTGATAAACGTTTCTTGTATTTCTAGTAAAAAGCCAGTTGGCAGAAGCCGTGGACCTGAAATCTCAAGAAGATTAGCCAGAAATCAAAATGGCCTGACTAAACTGGCTCCCGATGAGGTTTGTCTCTATGCCAGCACAATTCCTATGCTCTCTTTTTTCGTTGTGCATCTAGTCTTATCAATGAACTATAAACATTTCTACAGAGTTTACTGGTTAAAAGTCAAAATCAAACCAGGCGTAAAGTCAATGGAAATAGTTTAGATCATAAAAAAGAAGAGATAATCTTGGGTTTTGAGCTACGAAAACGGTCTTTGAACACAACGGATGATGGTTCACACACAAAGCATGCATCTCAAGGAGACATTCCCCATTCTGGGCCGCTACAAGTTCCTGGTTCAAGTGGTTTTGCATGGGCGAGAAGGCGATTAGATGATTCTTTGTCTATAAGATCACAGAGCCGGTCTAGTTCAAGAAGCCTGGTTTCTGAACCTTCTGGCACTTTACAGTTGAAAAACTTTGAATCCAAATGTAACGAAAATGTTGACCGGAGTGATTCAAGAGGTCGTGAGTCCGATGGGAAGCGGTCAAATGGACTTGTTATTAAGAACTGGATCCAGTTAGATCGACCCGATTCATTTGATGCAGGGTCTGATGGATTTGTAAAAAAAATCAATATGGTAAGCCCATTATGAAATTCTGAATTTTCAACGTTTTCATTTCATTAATTTGTGGGTATGAAAATTAGTTATTTGAATGTTGTGTCGAGACAGATGTATCAAGATCAAGAAGAGAAGGTCGAGTTTTCAGGACCTTTGCTATCTCAACCAAACCGAATTGATGAACTGTTAGAGAGACATGAGCGCCAGATTCGCCAAGCAGTTAGAAGATCATGGTTCCAAAGAGGTAGAAAACTCATATAGTTGCTTACATTATGACCAATTTTGACTTCTCTTGGCTTGAGTAGTAATTGTTAGAATTGCTTATAAATGAAATGATCCGGTCATCGGATTATATATTATCACTAACGGGGCATATAGGTAACATAAACAAATTAGCCAAAAAGCAAACGGGTCAAATTGGCTGAAACATCCTTTAGGGTCATTTCTTTTAAAAGAAATGTTGATAAAGTCAACTTTAAATCATATATGATACACTATTTAGCTACAATAAATTGAAAAAAAAAAGGTCTTCTAGGTCAACTCATCCCGTTTTTGACCGGTACAAAAAAGCTGTCTATTTTGAAAAAGGGCCCATGCTAGAGACACTAGGGTAATTGGTTATAGACCCCGATCCCCAAAAAGGGCCCATTCACAATTTTTAAAAATTATTAATATTTTAATTTTATACACCAAAAGGGGCGCTTTTGCCTTCAAAAATTCTCCCCTTTTGCCCCACCTGACAAAAATTAAAAATTAAAATTTAATAATATTTTAATATATTAATTAGTTATTTGAAATTTGTGTTTTATCATCATAACTTATTATATATAATTTTTAGGAAAATTTAAATATACCGTTGTAAATGAATTATTTTTATCTACATTTCGATATAAATTTTGTCACAATCGGATACCGAAAAAATTTGTGATATTTTCGGTGTCCGAAAATATTACAATTTTTTTCGGTGTCTGATTGCGACGAAATTTATATCGAAATATAGATAAAAATAAATCATTTACTACGGTATATTCAAAAAAATTTAAAAGTTTATATATAAGAAGTTATGAGGATAAAACGAAAATTTCAAATAACTAATTAATATATTAAAATATTATTAACTTTTAAATTTTAAAAGAAGTTCTACCCTCATAAAATTCGTCCTTTTGAGGGGTGTCTATAGACAACTGGGTGTCTATAGCAGCCCCCAAAAGAAATTACCCATCTCATCCATTTTGCCACCTATAAAGTGAGCAATCACACAGTAACAGTTGCAGTAAAGAAAAAGTTTTTAACATAATATTTTAGTGGCTTAGCAATAACTTGCATCCTAAGTCTTTTTCAGACAAAAAATAACAGATGTTAGATAACAATAGTGTCATCCTAATGCCATCTTATTCGTACATGAGAGCCAAAGGCTCGACTTTCCCTGGATAGCCTGAACAGGGATCCCTCTCCCTTTTATTTTCATCTTATTCAACTAAGTTCAGTTCTGTTTAGGTGAACATCTTAAACCAAACTTCATATCTAACTGTATTCTTGTTTGTGCAGGCAAGAAAGTTAGATAGTGAATCGGATATGTTGCTTGACATGGATAACTCAAAAAAAGGACTACTTGAAGCTGCAAATGTCACGAAAACTTGAACCCTCAGAGGATGCCTAAGGGACCGAAAACGCTAACCTGTTTGTGGTCAAGTAAACTTGATGGTTCGTTTAAATGGCTAAATGGGGTTCATGAATGCAAGTAATCAACAGAATATGTGGCTAAAAGCGTCTGACCACTATTTTGGTGGCCTGGAGTTATGTTTTATTTTAAATTTTTTTGTGGGCATTTAATGTAGGTTCACATTACATCAATACCAATATCCCTAGTCCCCTACCAATCTTTTGCTCAATATAATACAGTATGTATAGGTTATATATATATATATATTTAGTTTAATATATGGTTGAAAAAAAGTATTGTGTAACAAAGGGTGCAAAAGGAATCCAACAACCATGGAATTGAACCAAATGACATCAAAATCGATGGTTTGAGAGTTATGATATTTCAGTTTTGGTCTTTTGTTTGTTGTATGTATATGTAAGATGTTATTTATATATTATTTTAATTCATATATCATGATAGTCATGAATTTTAAGTATTCAAGAATAAGGTTTAAAAGATTGATTCGACTCTTGCAAAGATAAACATCATTTTAAACTCCTTTTAGTTTCAATTTGATTCAAAACATGTCTTGAGGTGTTTTTAATGAGTCTTGGTTCATTGGTTAAGCGTTGGGTTGTGTCGAGTAACCTTTGGCGAATTTAGGCTTCCAATTCACGGAGGTCTTTCAGACTTTCTCACGATGACTTAGTTGAGGTAGGAAAAAAAAAATGAAAACAACAATGGGCCGGTTCGATTTATGAAATGGTACACATAATAAATGATAAACCTGGCTCTGATACCAATTGTTAGGGCAAGACTAGAATTCAAAGTGTGATAAGTGAGTGTGGTGGGAATGAAGGAAAGCTGGTAAATGTATTAAATAAGAGTTATGCATTGAGAGAAAGCTGGTATTTGTAATGAAGGAAACCTGATATTTGTAATGAAGGAAAGCTGATATTTGTAATGAAGGAAAGCTGGTATTTTAAGAGAAAGCTGGTAAATGTGAAGAATGAGAATTAGTAAAGATATTTCATTATGGCAAAGGCTTACATTAATCACATGGGGATGGGGTATTTATACTAATCTCCTAATTACATCTTTTCCCCCTCCTTCTATAAATAAATTCAAGATAAGTCTTAATTACAACATTTTCACTAAAATTAATTTGTTCTAACATAAAAACATGTTTCTTTCATTCGATGGCTAAAGTTAACTTTTTAGTGAATCAGGTTAGAGTGAATTGACAAAAAACTACCCGAGAAAAGAAGTACGGTACAATAATACCACAAGGCATAAATACAATAATTGCCTTTAGATGATGTGTTACATTACAACTCACACCAAGTCATGGAGACAGCCGTTCTAAAAAAAAAAAAGTCATGGAGACATCCCATTTATATTACATTACACATATATACTTTCATCTTTTATTTCATTATCAATAAATTAACTATGGTTTTAGATAAATAGTTCCATATAAAGCTCAACCCTAGCTATACTATCTTATAATTTATTTGAGTGGTGTCTTAATTTTTGAAAATTTTAAATATTTCAATTTTTACCTTATCATTTAATGTTTATATTATTTATATTTATATATTAATTTATATAATTATTTTCAGTTTTAAATATTTAAACAATTTATCAATAATAACAAATATATTTCTTATACACCCTATATGTTAGACAATCTAGAACCGGCGGCCGGCGAAGCCGGCTGCCAGCCATCATCACCTTTTGATTCATGTACTGAATGAAGTTTACGAATTTTATGTAATACAATTTAAATTGTTTGGAAAAATCATCTACCACTGCGTATTGCGCGGATACACTTCTAGTATCTTATGATTTATATGTATTATTCTTGAAAATGTTAATCTGTGAATAAATTGTAAAGTGACTAGAAAAAAGTGAATATTAGTTCAAGGGTAAGTGTAATGGTTGAGGGCTTGAGGCAGGTGAGCTCAAAATTTTATGTTTTGATTTTCAAATTATGTGTAGTATATAGTATGTAAAGTAGTATGTTTTGTTGGGTTAGTTTCTCAACATAGAAAGCTCAGTTTTGAAATCATGATACTTTTGAAGCATTTGAAACATAGATTAAGACTAAGGGGTATGAGGCGGGGTTGCTAGAGTCATCGGGCCATGCCGCCGGCTACACCGCGCCGACTAGGCGTCTTGGGTGGATGGCGGAATGGCTCAACGTTTGACCGGGTGCATTGTTCAAAAAATATAGCCGTTATAAACGGCTCTTTCCAATATAAAAAAATTTCCTTTTTTAATTTTTAAAACCCCTATATATACATATACATTTTATACAAGTAAACCACCACTCTTTCTTCATTCTCCCTTCCATTTTATACACTAAAAAGAATTCATACTATTATATATTCTTCTAGTTTTATGGATCGAAACGAGTCTTCGTCATCATCCTCTGGCGATGATTCGGTTGGTTCAACCGATTTAGACGAGATAATCGATAGTGCGGTAGAAATGACTGTTAATCTAATGATGCAAGTCGCGCAAGATCAAGATGATGATGATGATGATGATGTTGGTGAGCCTCCGTTTAAAAGAAGGACGGCGCTACTACATCGTCGTGTAGAGGCACATGAGTGTTTTATGCGGTTTTACTTTGTTGATGAACCGGTATTTGGCTCGAGGGTATTTAGGAGACGCTACCGTATGAGTAAGCGTCTATTTTTGAATATAACAAATGAGTTGGAATCGGAGTATTCATATTTTCAACAAAGATATGATTGTCGTGGGAAGCTAGGTTTTAAAAGTCAAACAACCAATTAGTTATTTGTGATCTTTATAAAAAAAAATATATATCTCAATTAATCGGATAGATAGTGGGGAGAAAACAAATTATATGGATAATTAATTAGCAACGGGAATCATCATTAACAACAGAAATCATCATCTTTCACGACATGTTTAGGGCCGACGCATTGCCCGAGTACCCATTTAGTTTGTCTATGATTGGTCACTACACAAAATCACAAATGTTTTCTTTGCTTTGTTTGATTATTTAATTGATTTGAACAGTTGTATCTTTAACGTTTGAATCTCAATAAACAAGTTATTTTCCGTACCTTTAATTTGTAGAAGTTGGCCTTTGATAGGTAAACAACAACAAGAAGATGCTACATGCCAAGCATCAGTACTCTAGATTAACTATATTTATATCCATTAATTCTATTCACATTAATAACAAGAATATTAAAGTGCTCTCAAGTACTAAATAGGTTAAATGTCAATTTATTATCTACTCACATATTGTAATAATGTAATCCTAGTGATAACGAAATCAAATGTCAATGTATTTTTCACTTTGCATATAATTGCATCATGAACTTTTATATTATCCTAGTTACCCAACGAACATTCAGAATTTGTTCGAATATGCATATCGTAATTTTTTTTATTACTATCAAACTTTCGACATTGTTCAGATATATGGTCATTAAACTTCTAAATTTTGTACTTTGCAAAAAGACTACTAGTATGTTGACATTTCAGGCCTATAATCTTAAATCCGAAGATTAAATATATACTTCAAATTTGAGTTAATTTGTTGTTTGTACGGTGAAGATTATATATACTTCAAAAACCGGTTTTTCTGGTGAAAACTTCCCAGGGCCGGCCGAACCGGTCGGAATTTTTTTTTTTTATATAATAAAACTGCTACTAAACTTGTTACAATCCAACGAAAATAGTCAAAATACAATTACAATCTACTCAAAAATAATACCAAATAGGTATTTCATTAAATATAAGTTTTAAAGTTCACAAACAATAAAAAATAACATTAAAGTATACACATCATCATAAAAATAATTTAAAAAAATTTCAAAAAAAAAAAAAAGAAACCGGTTGAACCGGGAAAAACCGGCGGTTCGCAATAGTGAAAAAACCGGGAAAAAAACGTGCTTAGTTGAACCGGCCGAGCGGCCGGTGCCCAGTTGAACTCGTCGAACCGGTTTTTAAAACATCGAGTTAGATACTAGCCAAGAGCGCGCAACGAAACAAACATTACCCCGACATCCATACTAATCATGGATTAGGACACCAG
>JAOEHQ010048320.1:0-10277 GCA_025447715.1 Asclepias incarnata
AGATTTGTATTTGATAATTATTTATACTAATTGTAAATTAGGAATTTTTTTAATTGGACTAAAAGTGACACTTGTCAATTTGTCATGCAAGAAATGCGCCAAGTGTTGATAAGAAAAAACCTCCATCTTGTTTTAGTATATTGATGATAGATCTATCCATTTATACAACTACTAGTCTTAATACTCATACAATATATGGATTGACTATATATATCGTATGATTGAGTTTTTTGTAAAAAGATAAAAATAGAACATGCTCCATCACATGCATTTGGTTACGTGTATACCATTGGTCAATATCTAATTTTACTTTGTATATTGGTAATGATTGTTGGGATTTTATTAATCTCACGTACAACTAGTTTTGTACTTAAAATGTATATTCATCGTTCATGAAGGTTTATAAATTAATTTCTCAAATTAAAGGGTATGAAGATACAAATAATTGAAACTTTTAATTATAAAATACATGTGACTTAATCAAAATTAAACCAAAGTAAATAATCAAACTAATTTAATGAACATATGAATTAATCTAATTAATTAAATTAATCTAATTGAATAATTAATCGAAATTAATTTATCAACAATAAATTTAATTAATCTAATTAACTATAAACGGGGAAGCTAATTAATAAAACAATTAAACTAATTTAATTCCCTTAACCAATATCACATGCATGCAAATATAATAAACTAAAATATTAAATAAAATAGTAAGAGATACTAACCACTTTAGAAGAAACACCAAAACGAAATTATTCTCGGGGAGAATAATCCTAATCCAAAACCATGTCACGAACAAGAATCCAACGTAGGACGCCTCAAGAGGTTCACACACACGAATAAATCACCAATGCTAGCTAGGTGCTAGCCACAACTTGAATCGAATACAAGTCAACGAACCAAAATATTAAACTAAGAGCAAAATCGAATTCCTCTACCAATGAGGGTGGAATTCGGCCAAGCTCAAGAGAAGGAGAGAAAGAGTTGTGTAGAAAAGGGATTTTACTTTTTTAGGCCTCTATTTATAAGAATAAAAAACTTTTTATGATGCACAATAATTTTCATTTGAGAGAAAATGATTGTTTTATTTGTTTTACTTTAATATTTGTTTTATTTGAACCAGAACCTATATATATATATATATATATATATATCTTTCTGGTATGATTCCTTTTTCTTCTTTGGCTATTATCATTGGTGATAGGTCCAGTACTAGTTTTTGGCATGATGTTTGGTTGGGGGGTGTCCTTTTATCTGGTCGTTTCCCTCGTCTCTATAGTCTTGAATTACAGAAATTTGCTATGGTTTGTGACAAATGGAGGGTGGGTCGTTTCTGGTCTTCTTGGAGACGCAACCTAAGAGGAGGTGCTGAAGAGTGCGAATTCAACGATATGGTCAATCTTTTGAAATCTGTTGCTATCGGTATTGGTGGAGTTTTTCTACTCCTTTCTTGAAGGAATTTTCGGTTAAAGGGGTTCGGTGTTTGATTGATAACAAGGTGCTCCCTAATAACATTATTGCGACTAGATGGAATAATCTTGTGCCTCGTAAAGTGAATATACATGCGTAGCGTGTTAAATTGGATAGACTCCCAACTCGGTGTAATTTGGTAAATAAAGGCATGGACATTCCTTCAACGCTTTGTCCGTTGTGTGATGACGCTTCGGAAAACATTCATCATGTCTTTGGTGCAACTTGATCTTCCTTCTTCTTGACATCCGTCAACTTTGGTGGATTTGGTTGACAATCTTAACATTTCGTTAGAGAAAAAAGGTATTATTGAGGCGGTTGTGTATTGCACTTGGTGGTCCATTTGGAATTACCGCAACGAGAAGGTGTTCAATGGCAGGATTACTCGTAAAGAGTATCTTGTTGACATTATCATAGCTCATTCGCACTTGTGGTTCTCTAACCGGTCGAAGAAGAAGACTATTTCGTGGATGGATTGGCTTTCGAATCCTTTGCTTTTTGTTTAGGTGGTCGTTCCTTGAGGCGCGGTGAAAACCGGTGGCGCGGCCTCTGTTTGAGAATGCATCAAAAACACCGCAGAGTGAAAACCGGTGGCGCGGCCTCTGTTTCGGTGAGAATTTTTCTCGTGTCTCGGTTTACGTAATTGGCGCGACTTTTTTGATCATTTTTGCATTCTTCGCAGTTCGAGTCTCAAGATGTATCTAGGTTCTTGTTGGCTGTTTTGTTCCTAGATATCGCGTTTTTATTTGTAATTGTATGGCTTGTACTCGTGGGCGTTTAGTTATTTGCTAAATGCTCCTTGTTTATTTAATATTATATTTCTTTGCTGTTAAAAAAAAAAAGTCAGGAACCTTTAGGAACCCTTTAAATTCAATCTCAGCCATTAATAATCTTGATCAATGGTCCAAATTAATGGTGGCATTTTTGTAAATAGTTGGAATTTTTTTTTTCTATTTTAATAATAAAAAGGGTATAATAGTAATTTGTAATTAAACATTTTATTTTCTATTTAACCCCATAAATACATTTCACTCTCATAAACACATTCACACATTCACTCAATAAACACATTCCCCCAAAAAAAAACCTAGAACCCATCCCAACAACAGATCCCGTCGCCGGCCGTCGGAGAGATTCAGTCGTCGGAGAGGTTTTCGCCTGCCCTCGTCCCCGCTGTTGAATACCAAGCCGTCACTGATGCTTTTTAACCCTACGTCGCCCCATCCAATCATCTCTCCAGCGTCGGTCGACTTCTTCCATCCCCACCGTCGCCTCTTGTTTTTGCCGCCGCCGCCGCCCCATCCATTCATATCTCCAGCGCCGCTGTTGCCTATTGTTTTCGTCGCCGCTGCTCAATCAGACGCGTATATGTTTTCCCAGCCAAGTATATGTTTTTTGGGGCCAGATCGGGGGGTGGGCGTCGTTTTTTTCGATTTCCGGTGATGGTTAGTTTTTGTAATTATCCGACGACATATATATACTCGTATTAGCGTTTATCGAAGAAACTCCGTTTTGATATGTGTATCCCCGGTTTTCTGACGACGATTATGGATTCCGACGGTTTGATGTGTTTTTCGGCGGTTTGATGTGTTTTTCCGGCGCTTTTGATGTGTGTATCATATTAGTTGGTTTTGTTTTTGGTTTTAGGATTTTAATTCATTATTTGTTAATAGTTTGTTTTTTAAGTTTCTTTGTATATTTTTCTTGAGCATATGTGTGTATGGTTGTATATTTTGTGTGTATGTGGTTGTATTTTTTAATCTAGTTAATATTTTGTTCATTGTATATCATTGGAGCATATGTGATTTATATCATTTTTCCATCTGAGCATATGTGATTTATATATGAGCATATGTGATTTTCTATTAAATTTTATATGAGCATATGTGATTTCCGGCAAGATTATAGACGATCATATGTGATTTTCGATGAAATTGGATCATATGTAATTTTCCGGCGAGATTGGATCATATGTGATTTTCCAGCGATATTGGATTATATGTGATCCCCTACAATTAAGGAAATTTAAAAAATGTTATATTTATTAAATTTTATAAAATAAAATCAAAAAATGATTTTACCATTATACCCTTGGTCAAAAGGGTTCTTACAGGTTCCTGACCTTTTAGGGGTTTCTAAAGTAACTTTCTCATATATATATATTTCATTTAAATGTATCTTATTTATATTGAATTGGGTTTTGCATTATTTTTATTGAGTGGGATTTGGTGTTAACGAAAACTTTTATCTGTAAATTTAATATCATTATGATTTGAATGTTATATTTTAGGTTTTTCAATAATGCTCTAACCATATCAAAGTATAATCATTTGTTTTAATATAAACTAGGGATAAGTACATGGAATGTAATGAAATATGAATGAATGTTTATGTTGTGTAATAAACTATTCGGATATTTATTATATGTAATGAACTTTAAAATTCCATTTATTGGATGTATCCGATCAATAAAAAACTTACAAGTGGCAGCTTATATGGTTGCCAGATATACCCGGTATATCCAATAACCAGGATTCGAAACTTGAAACTTAGAAGTATTCCTAAATGGCTACTATATAACCATGTAAAAATACTTAATTATGTTGTACTTTTGATAATTGTGGAAACTTTATATCATTTCACTAGTTTCAATTAGCTATTTTGTCACCCGATTCTTTAACCCGGTCCGATCAGTATACCGGTAAAAAAAACCAGTTTGACGTCTCGGCCGGCCATTTGTGGCTAAAGTAGAGTATTAAACTAGATAATTTAAATGGCAAAATCATTCAAAAAGGTTAAGTTTAAAGATTTATATAAATTTTATTAAGTATAAAATTCATATATTCATTCAAAATGTGAAGGATTAAATCATATGGAGAAAACACGTCACAAAATTAAAATTTCTAAGATTAAATATAATGAATGACAAGTTAACCCATTAATTATCTTTTTTAGTTTTAATTCTTGATCTTGATTTTGCAAAGTGACATAATGGGACTGGTTATTGTAAAACAAGTATTAAAGTAAAACAAATAGGATAAGATCTGGACAATTGGAACATGATAAAACTGATGCACGAAGATTCATAGAGCAGAAGTATATACACTGATGCACGAAGTTTTTCGTGATGCACATTGATTTTCAGTTAAGAGATAAAGATTGTTTTATTTGTTTTACTTTAATACGTGTTTTATTTTAACCAGAACCGTGACATGATTATGTTGTCACAAGAAACATTAGGAGAAAAAAATGGACTCATTATTGGATTTTTTTAATAACAGTTTTAGGGTTGTCAATAACATGTATAAAAAAGTTGTATTTTTCGTATAAAAAACTCAACCACTGAATTTTATGATAAAAATACAACAGTCTTATGTACGCTTATAACAGCAATAACAAAACCCTTTTAAGATTACGTGTTTTTTTATTATATATATAACAAATTTCAACAAAACTGAAATGGCTACTACCACCAGTGTGTTAAAGATTGAGAGCATTGAATATAAGCCACTTTTCATTTATTTCCATCTACCAACCAAAGCAAATAGCCCCGATTAAATATAAACATCAAATGATCCAACCTACCACCTTCCATTTCATTTCCCCACACACATTTCAGTGTTTCACAAAACTTTATTTCACATTCATATTTCACACACACTGACACACATACAAAATCCCTGTAAATAAAACTTCCTTTCTAATTTCATTCACGTGTATTTGTACTTATATTTGGTAAGAGTGAATGGAAAGGAGATAAATTGAATCAAAAACATGTCTCTTGTTTGCTTGATGCAAAGAATGGTAAGTAATCAAAATTTCATTATCATTCCACAAGATTACTAATATTAGCAAAATTATACATGTTGGTATTATCTATACATCTATACAACATTATAATGCATTTGACCATTGTCTTAAAATTTTGAAAACTTCATATTCTAATGTTGTATTTAATGCTACATTATAATATTTAATGAACTATTAATTAGTCAAAACAAACCCAAATTAACTAAAATAAATATTCAATTAATTATTATCAGTTAGAAAGAAAACATTATAATATTATTATACATCTCTCTCTTACATAATTACCATGGACCACCATATAAAGTTGTTACTAAAATTCAGTGGTCAGAAGGTTTTCCCTTAGGGGTTTCCTGCTGGGGGGTCTCAGGTTTGAATCCTGCCACATGCAAATGTGGTGAGGGAGCCTTAGCAATGCTATACCCATCTAACACCTGGGGAGCAAACCCTTTAGGGATTGCCAGGAGTCGAACCAGCGTGGGCGCTCTCGCGTGGGGAGAGTTAGCCATTTATCCGTTGCTGCCTTACAAAAAAAAAGTATAGGAGAGGGATAGTAATACTAGCATCGAGTCATTGACCGCATCATCATATCATCATCGGTTGGAGACTAGATTCAGATTCGAGGTTACGTACACATTTTTTTTATAAATGAAACTAAATTCACATACACATTATATATATGAGACCAATACATAACCATGACACATTAATCCTTCATTTGAAACATTTAAAATTTAATATGGTCTATGAGTACATAACCATTAAAAAGTAGACTTTTTCACCTTTCCGTGGACAACTTGTTTGTCGAAAACGAGTTATGATTTGAAAGTTATGACCATTTGAACCAAATTATCCTAAGCATTTAAAGCTTCACCGTTATTTTCATCACTTGTTTATTAAACTTCATCCAAGAACAATCACTTCACGAGTGTCACACCCTGCCCAAAACGGACATAAGGGGAGGGTGACTTCTTGAGAGCACAACAAAAATTATAACAAACGCTAAATGAGACGTTTTTAAAATATTATTGATATATTATTTTTGGATACATAGAAGAAATGAAACAACACATCGGTCAAAAGATATGCAATGAAATCTTCTAGCCAAAATAATGAGCAGTGGGACTCCAATGAAGTAATCTAGACTTGTTATGAGAGCTCAACTACAACCATTGACCTGAAAAGCATGTAAGTTTAAAAGTGTCAAGTGTCAACTACAAAAGTAGTTGATGAGTTCAGAAGATATTTCGAATATGTTTAGTTCATAAAGGATGTTCAGTTCCAATGCATGATGGTACGAATTAATAATTTCACAAGTAAACGTATATCATCATAAGTCCACGAGTAATTGTATATTTGTTGTTCCATGTCGTAAGCCCACTACTAAACCGCTTTGACCGTTACTTGCCCCTCTCAACCCCATACTTCATCGTTAGCATGGTAAGGAGGTATTATGCACTCACCAGTTTCGTGGGTGAGTGAGGTTTGGTCTACCCTAAATAGGGCTATTCATAAATACCTATGGTCCAATCACAATTCATGTGATTGAATTAATTAGTAGTGTAGGGGACTTCGAACGATAGCACTTATGCACAACATATACAATCCAGTTCCAGAATCATTCAAAGTTCATCAGTTTTTAAGTTCCAACGCAGTTCAAGATCATTAGTTAATGTTCGTATTAAAACAAGTTCCATCTAATACATAAGAACATTTAAAAGTGCGTTTAAACATATTTTTCATCCCCGATATAAAATAGTTGAAAATGAATAGGAGACTACGAACTCACCTTGTAATAACGTCTAATGGATTAATGAGCACGAGTAAGACGAAAGATCACTGTCTACGAACGTCTAAACGTAATAAATAAAATTGTTGGTGAGGTCTAAGTCTCACACTTAATATAGTACTACGCTTGATGAACTCAAAACCACGAAAAATCATGTTTGTATATAATGTATTAAATATCGTTATTGTGTTATTTGTTTATTATGTTCTAAATGTAGCACATTTTTAAGGTTTAGATACATTGACATTTGTAATAATTATTTTAATTTGTTAATCTAACGAATGAATCTATTGCACAAGAATGAAAAAAAAAAAAAATTGACCCGAAATTTGCCGGTTGTTACATTATCTACCTGTTGAATGGAATTTGAAAACAAATGAGAGTAATTTTTTTAAAACAAATCTTCATGTTTCCATGTGAACTCAGGGCCTTTACAAGTGATCCACCGTGCTTCGATCAGCGGCGCCCCTCTGATTTATCTAGATTATGTTTTTGTCTTTCTTTTTATCCATGATTTTTACAAGTCGTTTGACAAAATGAAGTTGATCGTCAACTTGAGTTTTCTTCTAATGGGGTGACGGAGATTTCTTTAAATATTTTAGGTGGCAATTAAGTATTCTCTTAATCTTTATCTTTATATATATTAAAAGACAGTTGTTTTAATAGCTTATTAAACAATCATAAGATTTGATTTCAACAAATTAAAGTTTACTTATGTCATAATTAATAATTAAAATAAAGATAATCGACCCACACAAAAATTGTTATCTTTATATATACTAAAAGACAATTTATCTAACCACTTATTGACCAATCACAACTATTCATTCCTTCAAATTAAATCTTGATTATGTCATTAATATATTAGTAATTATAGAAAAAGTCTCACTGACTTACAATTTTTGTTTTCCATCAATAATTTACACTTGCGAATAAATCTAATTATGAAATATAATACTAAAATCTAATAAGTAAGTTAAATAAGTAATGATATAACAATGTTTACAATCCTTTAAATATATAATAATTTAACATGCAATCATTTAACATGTAATAAGACTTATCTAATCCGTATGAAGTTCATAACGAAATATTAATTTTTATAATGTTTTTGAAATGTAAAATTTTGTGTCTGCCCATGTATATACACGGGTCAAAAATCTAGTATATATATTATTTATATACAAGTTAAAAATAATGTTTAAATAAAAAAAGATATATAATTAAGATAAACATTAAACTCAAATTTATAAACTCACACAAAAATTATTATATATATATATTATTTATTTACAAGTCAAAGATAATGATTAAATAAAAAAAAGATATTATAAGAAAGATAAACATTAGAACTCAATGATTTTACTTACATTCTTTACATTTAAATTTATCAGTTTGTTTTTTTTATATATTTTTAAATTTGAATTTACAAAGTCTTTTTGGTTACATATACTTAATAATAAAATTTATTTCGAAAAAATTGTAACACCCGTCTAATTTAGTCTTCAGGTCCGTTATGTAAAATGTTATTTTACATTCTTGGAAATTTTTAACTTGACATTTTGACACGTAAAAGTTTTAGATCAATGTCTAGTTTAGAACATTAACGATTTAGTTCTAGAATTGTTGACGACATTTTACTTTGTCTAGAGAAATGCCATTGAACCGTAAAAACAATTATCGAATTTTTATCGCGCGTAACGTTTGGACTAAAAATCAGATTCGGTCAGTTTGACCGAATCTAGTGGTGGTTTGACCGAAATTGTTAAATTAGTGGATTTAGATGAGAAATCCCACTATCTAATTGTTTATTTTTTTATGCATGTATAAGAACACTTGGCTTTTAAAGGATGAATATTAGTGGCATGGTTAGTGAGGTGTCAACACATGGTGTACCTTATAAAAAGAATTTTCATGCAATAATAATCATTTTAATTCATTTAAGTGTGTGTAAACTAGTGTGAAACTACAAGAATTCTCTCCATATTTTGTTATTTTCGGTCCATAGATCATCAAAAAAGGAAGTGATTTTGTGTTGTTTCAAGTGTTTTTTTCCAAAGGTATAATGTTGTTCTATTTGGTTTCTAAGCAAAACTTTATGTTTTCATAAGTTTGAAATAAGTTTTTGTATAACAAAAACTTATGAAAGAAATTATAATTTTATAAAATTTTTATTAGTTTTCTAGTAAAGAAATATTGTTGTTACTAGAAAAAGATTACATTTTGAGCCAAAAAGGTGTGTTTTCGGTTTGGTCATTGGATCGAAAATGATCATGGTTCCATGATCAGATTCGGTCATCTAAACAATAAAACAACAAGTATTTGTTTCAGATTCGGTCCTGTTTACTTGGTAAAATCAGTTCTGTTACGTTTCGTTAAATTCTGGTTAAAATTGTTACGTTTTGTAAAGATGGAATCAGTTTCGAATAATCAGATTTGGTTGAAAATATTAGTTATGGTTGGATTAGTTTTGGTTCGGTCAAAGCTAGTTAAATTCGGTCAAAGATGGATTAGATTTGGTTCGGTCAAAGCTGATTTAAATTCGGTCAAACTTGGATTAGTTTCGGTTCGGTCAACTTAATTAATTTCGGTCAACTGTTATTTTCGGTTGGACCAAAACTGTATTTTCGGTTGGACCAAAACTGTATTTTCGGTTGGACCAAAACTGTTATTTTTGGTTGGACCAAATTTAGTTTTGGTTTGACTTTAATTTTGGTTGAAACTAAATTTAGATTTGGTTGAAACTAAATTCACGAACGAACGTTAAACGTAATCATTATTAAAATAAATAATGATAACTCTGTATTGGCATTTCAATAGACATAGTCGTTTAACAATAGAACTTTATTGCGAGACGGAACCTTACCGAGACTTCTTGTATATCTTAGGTCTCGACGAATTAGGACGTTGATCTAACTTTCATTCGTGTCACGTATATCTGAACTCTCTGACGTATCCAGGTGAGTACAGCCCCTTTTACTTTAACTATTTTTGGGGTGAAAAGCATGATATAAACTAATTTCATAAATTAAGTTTTATGACACCTGAACTATTAATGGTATGAACTATATCTATAATTGTATCTGTACTGAATGTATGGTAACTTTTATAGAAATAAATTGTGAGGTATATAGATGTTAGTTACTATAAGTATACACATGTTTATAATTAGTTAGTAGTGTACCTTAGATGTGGTAGGTTAGCC
>JAOEHQ010048321.1:0-10276 GCA_025447715.1 Asclepias incarnata
ACATACGTCTTATTGTCTTATTGGAATTATGGGTTTCGCAAAATAGGTGCGTCAGGCTAGTTGAGTATAGTGTCAAAGCTAAATTTAACGAGATGTTTACGACATTTTCAATATAAGATTAAATATATGTAATCCAAAAGACGTTGTAAATTTAAATGTAAAAATATAAGGGTAAATCGGAGGGAACCTCTTGATCCTCGGTACCGCATTGGTATAATATTCATAGGTCACACAACACATGCTCCAGTTAGACACCTCTATCCAATATCCATACTTGAGCAAATACCTAAATATTTCTCAATCATGCTTACAAACGGGAAAATCCCGTGTCATTTAAAGGACATCACATGATGAGGCCTAGGCTTTATAGGTGATGGTTGGCCACTTGAGCTAACTTAAATGGTTAATTCAAATGTAAAAGTATATGAAAAGGCAAATATCTAAATATTTCTCAATCATGCTTGCAAGTGAGATAGAACCTGCGCCACTTAAAGACAGATGAGGCCTAGACTTTGTAGGTGGTGGCTGACCACTTGAGTTAATTCAAGTGGATAACTTAAATGTAAAAATATATGAAAAAGCAAACTGGTAAATTTAAAGGTAAAGAATGTAATTCAAATCAAAGTAAGAGAAAGTAATACTAGAACATTGACGAAAGTGTTTTTTCGTCTATTAATATCTTGTGTCAAGGCTTGATGGTATAACTGAGTTTCTGTTGAAGAATTGCTTCATGATAAAAGGACTAAAGTTTCACCTTAACATCCATTATGTGGTGTTTCATTACATACATAAAACAAAAATATACAATTTTACTTGAATAAACACTACAACAAAAAGGGCTTTTTAAGACCTTTTGTGTGGGACGCTATTGAAATAGTGTCCTAAAAAACCATTTAATAGGACGGATGAACTTTTGGAGTCCTAATATAATATATACTACAAAGCTAGTGTCCTAAAAAACCATTTAATAGGATGGATGAGTGTTTGGGGTCCTATTATCATATAACTTAATAGGACACTTAAAATGTGGATCCCAATAAAGTACTTTATAAGACGTTTAGTTATTGATGTCTCATTATGTGATAATGTAATATGACATTTGATCATCGAGGGTCCTATTATAATATAATCTAATAGGACACTTCGTACTTAAGTCATAAAAGATCAGTGTTATAGGACCTTATTTGTTGAAGTCATATTATAACATAACTTGATAGGACACTTGACATTTTGGTCTTATAACTTTAACCTTTATATGACGTGTTATTCATTTTGTTATTATTATAATACATCTTAATAGGACACTTGATATTTAAGTCATAAAACATCGTTTTAAAGAACGCTTATTCACTAGAGTTTTATTTTAACATAACTTAATAGGACAACGTAAACTTGGATCTTATGATTTTAGAATTATTTATCTAGTTGCAGATATTTTTATTACTATAATTGTATAGTAGCCTACAAAATTAAGCCTAATAGAAAACCTTATCTACAAGAAGTCGAAGGCCTAGGAGTGGCTAGCTCCCACCTTCGAGATGATTTCCTTAACTAAGTATTATAGCACTCAGTAGGCACTTCACTGGTTTTGTTTCTTTTGCACATAAGTCAAACATATCCCCGGCTTAAGGTTGCAATATGAAAATTAAATCTTTATCAGATTCCCTTCAAAAATGGGAGTGCTTAGCATATATCTTTTATCAACATATTACATGGATTTAAATAAGAACATATCCAGGCTTTTTTTCTTAACACTTTATTCTTCTACATTTTCCGGATTTTTACCCCAAAATTAATTTAACAATGCTGTCCACTAAAAAATTGATGTATAATAGATAAAAGTATTACTATAAATCATACTACATAGTAATATTAATAGTAGTTCTATAACTGGATAGCGGATACAATAACTAAGTAAATTGAAACACTAAGTTGTACTACAATTAGGTACAAATTTAATTAATAACATATCTTCATCACTGCTAGCTAGCGCTTTGCAAACATAACGCTCAGAGTTTCGTCGAAAGAGCATTTCGGGATGCTTTCATGCCATGTTCTTTGCGAGAAATTTGATCCATAATCCCATCTTGCTCACATCTCCATTTTCACAATACTCGAACAAGATTCCATCAAAGCAGCGCCATACTTATATTTTGATAGGAATCCATCAGAGTCCTTTGCGAGCACATAAAGAACTCCCCATTCCATTTTGCTTGTAGTCCTAAATTCCTAATATACACATCAAACTAATAGTTAAAACTAAAATAATACTTATCTAAAAAAAACAGACAGGTAGATAAAAGATAATTTAACCTCATGACCTGAACTGTTAGCACCTAGGAAATTTGATAGAATGTTGGCATGGATGCATTGAAGTCAATAAGACAGGGGACCAAGAAAGTACTAGCCAAAGAAATCGCAGGCATTACCAGATGCATCAGTCATGCCAAAGTTCTTTGAATAATTGAATATGAGCTTATTTGGCACCTTGAGCGTATTTGCTAAAAATGTTCTCTAGGTTTGCTGGGTTGAACCTACATGACATGGACAATACCAATACATACTTATTGAGCCAGCAACAAAATATTTATCAGTAACAACAACAGCTGTATATATGTATCTGCAATTCACATATACAACTGAAAAGGCATATGCAATGAGCTTTCCTCGCCTTCCTTTAGTGTCGTAAGTCACAGAATTACTTCCATGATTTGCCCGGTGTACATTTTCTATGTAAATGGGGAAGAAAGGTGATGGCAACCAGGTTTGAAATAACACCCATCACAAATTCAATTAGAAGACAACAAATGACAATGGCCAACATAATTTTAAGTAGTTAACTGAACACAATAAGGAAGCAAATACAAACTGAAGTTTGACTTTTTGAGGTCAACAAAGCTCATTTCCATTTTAAAAAATTATTTTGCATTCACTAAAGTTTTGAAAAATATCTTATACCTAATTGAAGTCATACTAATCTTAAAAATACAACAAAATTTGTTTATTATAATCCGGTAAAGAACACAATAAATTAGAACTTGAACAATAATAACTGACCTCAAAAGTCAAATTGCGTTTATATAAGAATGGGGTACATTAGCACTTACAGGCAGAGTTACATAACTCATGGCTCCATGGATAAGTACCATGAAGAGAAAAGAAGCAACATTGAAACTGAGGTCACTAATTCCTATATAAATTAATCAATTTGTAATGGTACAGTGGCGTAAATAAGATTGATGAACAACACAATATTAAGAATACCGTTCCACGCACAAATTGCCTTTATAAGTCTCCTACGGGAAAATAGTACCATTATCATCTTGATCACAAAATGGTACATGTTGCTGAAGAATAGACATATTATGATGCTAGTGTCCCAATGTTCCATTTATCAGTATCAGGTTCAGATTATTGTAACTCACATTTGTGGATTTTGGATAAAAGCGATTATTATTGTCAGGCAAAAAGGCAATCATATGAAGGAGAAATAAAAGATAAAAAAAAAAAAAAAGGATTTAACATGGTTTATTTGATCAAGGTGAGCCGTGGGCATATACTCTGATATCTAATTAGATTTATCAAATATACCTGATGGGAACCCTAGCTACATATATTTATAATCATACATTCATACACATATTTAATACCTGAACATATTTAATACCTGAAAGATGTGGAAATACAACAAGATAATGAAGAAGGCGTAATCTTAATCTTGATTGCCATTGTTATTATATAAAAAAATAAGGTTGGATTCACAGTTGAAATAACAGGAATTTGAAGAAAAAAGTTTATGATTTTGAGGAAAATTAGAGATGGGTTATATTTGGGCGTTGGATAGTGGAACAAGCCAAGAAAGGTACCGTGAGTTAGTGTATTTTATTTGTGATTGTGTTTTTGACAAAATTTCAATTGTTTGATTCTGGAGAATTTTCATTTTAGGAGCGGGAAATTTCCCTCCGGGATAATATCTGGATTTTTAACAAACGTCCTATGTGAAAAAAATAACACAATTAATTATCGTGTTTGTGTTTAACCTTGACAAGTTTCGTATATATTTAACCTTGACAAGTTTCGTGTAACATATTATGTCAACTCTATCATTTAACAATAGTTTCAACTAATATCTAAGATTTTATTATAAGTTGGTTTAAATAAGATTTATATGATTTCTAATCTAATTTAAGATTGTTAAAATTTTAATAAAATAAATAATTATTTAAAATAGAAAGCGTTTAGGTTTAAATTGATACTAATAAATATGGATTATTACATGTGGATATAACTAACTATGATCAAATGTCTAAGTTATGTAAAAATCTCGCAAAATGTCTATGTCATGTAATAAAATTTCAAATCTCAGTTATTGGATGTACCTGGGTATATATGGCAACGATATAAGCTGCCACTTGTAAGTTTTTGAATGGTCGGGTATATCCAATAACCGAGATTTAAAAGTTCATTACATGGCATATACATTTTACGAGATATTTACAAAACATAGACATTTGGTCATAGTTAGTTACATCCACAGTTAATAATCCCTAAATATAAATAATTTCCAAATATAAGTTTGATATTAATTTAGTTAATTTTTGAGGGGTAAAAATGGTATTTCACATATCAAAATTTTAAGTGATTATGCAAGTTCGAACAATTTTTATAAAGGTATATAAATAAATAAATAAATAAATGTTGATTTAGTATAATATTGTTCATATATATTGTTATTCATAAAGTGAGAATGGGAATGAGTTTTCAACCCATCTTGTAAGTTTGGATTGATAGATTTGATATCCAATTTATAATCCAAATCAATAAAACAAACACTTTCAATAGGATTGATACTTTGATAGTGACCCATTCATTCTCATTTCTGTTACATACCCTAAATTTAATATACACCAAGGGCAAGTTGTTTCCTCTCGAGATATACAATTGTGAACAATTGAACTAAGTGCAAGCCAATTCAACTACATTAAATTAATTACTACAACTTTTCACATAAATTTTGTTTGCTAGACTTCAATCTCGTATATATACATACTAGACGAATGCCCGCGCAATGCGGCGGTGATAGTGGTGGCGGCCGTGTGGTGGTGGTGGTGGTGGCGATCGGTGGTGGTGGTGGCGGTGGCATATAGTGTAGGCTATTGATATAAAAGTTATTAATATAAAAGAGGGTAGTGTAGTTATTTAGGAGTTAAGGGGTAGATGTTGTAAGTAAATTCATTAAGGGTATTATAGGAATATCAAGTGGAGATTTTGAAATAATAAATAAAGGAGAGGGGTATTTTGGGTAGTTCAAAGTTGTAATTTGAGGAAAAAAAAAGGGTTGATGCATTATATAGTAGTATAGATATGCAAGTTTAAATAATGGCAATAAAATATTATTAATGGTTGCATAGGTAATGATATTTTAGATCTGTATACTTATTGAGAAATTTAACAAATAATTTTATTAGGGATTAGTTTTGAGAATGTAACTAACTATGACCGTGTCATAGTAGGAAATAACAAAGATCTTGTGCATTTAAAAAGAAATTTTGTAAAAATGTTCAAATCATGTAAAAATGTATACGTGGCAACCATATGAGCTGCCACGTGTAAGTCTTTGATTGGTCGGTTACATGATTTGAACATTTTTACAAAGTTTCTTCATTAAATGCATCAAATCTTTGTTCTTTCCTGCTATGACCATTTGACCAAAGTTAATTACATTCTCAAAAACTAATCTCATTTTATTAATTCTATCTTGAATATATCTTTTATCTTATTTATTTGTACTAGGTTGTTACTCATATGTTAATTATTATATATTATTTTGGTATATTATACTGACATTATATTATTGGTATCTAAGTTTGTTTGTTCACATTAATAAAACTATTACTGATATTATATTTTATGATAGTATTTACTAATTGCAATATATTATGCTATTATTAAAGTATCTTTGTTATCCATATTATTGCTATACATTGTTCACTTTTTTTTATTTTATTTATCGAAGTATAATTTTTAGATTTGTAAAAAGTGTTACTATAGATTTAAACTTTTTTTAAAAAAAGTGTTACTATGGTAACAGATTAACAGGACACCCGACTCTCGTTTAAACTTTTTTTTATTAATAAAAGGGGAGGGAAATGAATTTTTGGTTTCAAAATTTTGAAGTTCAAAACACATAACTTCCCTGTCCCCCCACTGTTTCATTTCTTTCTGCTAGAAACCACCATTAACCTCACTGCAGAATTCGCCATCGTGAACCACCATGAGTGCCTCCTTACCACTGTTGTACATGGACATCATCAGCGCCTCCTTACCACCAGAGATCGCCATCGTGAACTACCATTGGAACCTGCCATGGTCTCTCTCTCTCTCTCTCAACACACACACACACACACACGTAATGCATTCGATGTGAATATTGTTAATTTGAATCCTATGTTGATGTGTATATATGTTATTCAATTAGATTTGATGTTATTTAACAAGTGTGTGAAAGGTGTTCGATGAAATGTTCAAGAGAAATGAATTGAAGCCATTGGTTATCATGTTGGTCATCGGCTCTCTGAATGGTCCGTCTTCTTTATTTAGCATTTTACTTCACACCCCATTTATCTTTGATCTGATTTTTATTATTTGATTTCCTTTTTCTTTGTATTTACTATTTATTCATCTAGATCTATAGATATAGATATAGATGGTAGGGGAAAATAGCCTTTGGCTTTTTGATGTATGCTGGTATTCCCTTGACCATTTCGTACACTAGCTAGACTGAACACCCTACACATATATTATTACATAATTACAATAGCAAAACTATATATAATATATATAAATACATAAATTATTTGCCAATTTATACACTAATTAACGTTATGCATTATATATTAATTATACTAATTACCTAAATTTTAATTCTTCGATTAATCTAAAAAATTGTCTATGAATCGATCTAGTCGCATTTTTATCTTTGAATAGTTTAGTTTGATGTTTATTGTTAATAAACTATTATTCTAAACTTACTCAATTATATGCCAATTTATACACTAACGTTATGCATGTGTATTTTGTCAAAATATATATATATATATATATAGTCAAAAGTTAAAATGAGAACCATAAAAATGTCGAGAACCATGAGAACTCTTATCTCATTAATATATGTAAGGGTAATATTGTAATCTAATAATTAATAATTTAAATTAATAAGAATTTACAGAAAAAGTATCCCTTAATTTACTCATACGGTTACATGTAAAGTTAAATATTAACTACATTTATTTCTCTTAAATTGTCAAGGCTATGAACATATTTGTTTTGCCGACAACAAAATACCAGAAGTTAACTCATTTCATATTATTTTTTTACTAATTAAGATATATCACTTTTAATAACATCAAAACTATTAAATTGTCTTATTATAATGTTATATGTTTATATTAGCATTTAGTAGGTTTAAGGGTGTGGATTTGCTGAAGGAGGATGTTGCAAATGATGTAAACTCATATTGGTTCTATATGTATTTTTGTAAAATGTACTCAAATTATAACTTTAACATGTGAACTTATACCATGCATCGAGTATAATTGTGAATTGTCAAGTAATTTATGATGATTATCTATATAATAATTAGAAAATTGTTATAAGCATTGTAAATATGTTTATTATTATAATTTTCAAATTTAATTGTGAACAAATTACTATGATATTAATAATATGCTACTTTTTTTTGTTTAACAAAACAAATACGATTAGGCGTTCGCAAGTTAACAAATGTAATATTTTCTTCAGATGTTCACATGTGAATAGATGTAGACACTTGTGAACAAATGATTCACATGTGTATCAACATGAAATTTTATATGCACTTGTGAACTTTATTTTAAAAAAAAGTGTATACACATGTGAATAGAGTATCCACATGTGTACCAACAAAAAATTTATGGTTTTTAAAATGTTTATATTTTTTCAATTCATATATTCACATGTTTAATATAATCATGCGTTCATAATCCTATATTATTAAACTAAATTAATAATATAATAAAGTTAAAAATAAATATTTACATTACTAATAAATGTTTAAATTATCCTTTTTTTATTAGTTAATTTGATGTCAATAATTTTATAATATAAAGTTCTAAACATAAATCACATTTTTAAGTAAATTTTTTAAGTTATTATATCTTTGTTGATACATAAAACTATAAAAGCTATTATATTTTTGTGTCTATCTGTTTGGTTTTGTGGTAAACCAATAATTTTAAGAAAAGAAAAAAAAATATCGTAAATTTTGTTATGAAAGATAATAGTCAAATCATTTGTATCAATTATAGATTAATACTAGAGTGAAAAGTTACTTTAGGAACCCCTAAAAAATCAGGAACCCTTAGGAACCCTTTTGATTCAATCTTAGCCATTAATATTCTAGATCAATGGTCCAAAATAATTGTGGCATTTTTGTAAATAATTGGAAGTATTTTTTTGTATTTAAATATTAAAAAGGGTATATTAGGCATTTTATATTTAAAATTTTTTAACATTTTTAATTTATATATTTAAAAAACATGTTTAAAATCAATACATTATCTATCCATACACAATCCACACAAACAAACAAAAAACACACACACACACACACAAAACCTAGAAAATCCCTAAAAATGACTACCTTCCAGCCGCCGCCGTCGTCTACCTCCGGCCGACGACCACCTGCCACTGTCCGAATACCTTTCATCACCACCACCGACCATCGGACGGTAGCCCTCCCCTTTGTCGGCGCCTTCTTTTTCTTCTTCTTCTTCCTTCGACCCGTCGTCTTCTTCTTCTTCCTTCCGGCGGTTTTTTTTTCATTTTTTTCCGGCCACTGTTTCTTTGTTAACCGATGCCGCCGCTGATTTTTACAGATCCACCCACCGCCGCCCCTGTGTTTTTTTCCGTCGAGAGATCCGGCGGCGGTGATTTTTTTTTTCCCGCCGCGTTTGGTGGTTTCAGATGAGGGGGTTTCAGATGTGAGGTTTTCCGGCCAAGGGTTTCAGATGTGAGGTTTTACGGCCAGATTTGTTTGTTGTTGTATGTTTTTTTATTTATTGTTGTTGTATGGGGCAAGGTCGTTTTCCGGCAAGGATGATGTTTTAGCATATGTGTATGATTGTATATTGTATGTATGTGGTTGTTTTCCGGCGACGTCGTTTTTCCGGCGAAGGATGATGTTTTAGCAGATTTCGGCGATGTCATTATGCAATATGATAGTTTTAGGTTTAAGTTTTTTAGTTTTTTTGAGTTTCTTTGTAAATTCTTTTTTGAGCATATGTGTATGATTGTATATTGTATGTGGTTGTATTTTTTTTTTGGATTATATGTGATCTCCGGTGAGATTTTGTAAATGATCATATGTGATTTCCGGCTAGATTGTAAATAAACGCAAGTGATTTTGTAAATTTTTAAATTTGAGCATATGTGTATGATTGTATATGTGATTTCTGGTAATATTGGATCATATGTGATTTTCCAGTGACATTGGATCACATGTGATTTTCTGGCGAGTTTGGATCATATGTGATTTTCCGGCGAGATTGGACCATATGTGGTTTCCGGCGACTTTGGATCATATGTGATCCCTTAAAATTAAGGAAATTCAAAAAATAGATTTTACCATTTTACCCTTGGTTAAAAGGGTTTTTAAAGATTTCTGATCTTTTTAAGGTTCCTAAATTAACTTTATATATATATATATATATATATATTTCAGAAAGAAAAAAAAATTACACAAATCATCCCTGTACATTTACACAAATGGTCCTTGTAAACGGTCATGTCCAACGGCTAGAAGCCTTCCCCGTTGTGAGCTCTCATCCCGCGAACCCAGCCCGCCCCCCAACTCGCTGCACCGGCGGCGGTGTTCTTGAGCAACCCGCGAGCTCGCACGGCAGCCCGTCTCGCCACTCCTTAGTCCTTGCACCCTAAATGCTTGAAAAATCAGCTTTGCTTCTAAAATAAAATTAAAATTCCCGAACATAAACCCTAAAAGTTAGGGTTTTACTTTAAACGCAATTAGGGCAAAACCCTGACTCCAATCTATCTCTGGTTGCAATCGGTGGTTTGTTGTCTTTGTTCTAAGTGCACGGCGGTGGTGGTTCGTTCTTCTTCTCCGGTGTTCTCTCTTCCGGCACACACGGCAGCGGTTCTCCTTCGCACACCCGGTATGTTTCTCTCTCCTTTTACTCTCTTATTTTCTGTTTATAAAAAGACAATTTCTTCTTCTCCG
>JAOEHQ010048322.1:0-21236 GCA_025447715.1 Asclepias incarnata
AAATAATTAAGCCCACAAATAAAACTAAAAAAATCAGGTACCCACAAAATTACTACAACATATTTTTACTACATTATTTTTTTTATTTTACTAAAAAAATCATTAGCCCCACAAATACTATATTATATATATAGTCATATAGATAGCTTACTTGATTCCAAAAAAAAAAAAAACAGGACCCACAAATACTATACTATATTAAAAAGAATAGGTATCTTCTTTTTCTATCTTCTATATATAATACATACATATATATCTATCTATACAGATACAGACTTGCAGGTATATGAAAAAAAAAAAAAAAAGAGAAACGCACGGAAGAAAAATGCATTGGGCCCACAAATACCCACTTTAACCCGTCTTTTGCTTTTGTTTTTTGGACGATCAAAGACAACGATGAGCAGATGTACTACTCCATGCCTCTCCTGACGAGATAGACGAGGATCAAGACGAGCAAATGAAATGGGATAGGGACCGGCCTAATTGCTAATAATTCAACACTTGGCCCAAATATGGGTTGTATTTGCTAATAGTTAATGAGTTGACAAAAAATATTCGACGTATGCTAATTATTCACTTAAAAATGGCAAAAAAATTCAAGTTTTTTGACGTAATTCAATTTTTGTCCACATAATTGTTAATAATTCAACACTTAACCCAAATATTCGACGTATTTGCTAATAGTTAATAACTTGACAAAAAATATTTGAGGTAATTGTTAATAATTCACTTAAAAATGGCACACAAAAAAAAAAAGTTCAAAGTTTTTCGGCGTAATTTAATTTTTTGCCACATAATTGCTAATAATTCAACGTTTGGCCCAAATATTCGACGTATTTGCTAATAGTTAATGACTTGACAAAAAATATTTGATGTAATTGGTAATCATTCACTCAAAAATGACTAAAAATGTCAAAAATTTTAAAGTTTTTCGTCGTTATTCAATTTTTGGCAACATAATTGCTAATAATTCAACACTTGGGTCAAATATGGGTTGTATTTGCGAATAGTTAATGACTTGACAAAAAATATTCAAAGTTTTATTATAGATCAAACTTAACAATTGCTAAAATTTGCTAAAATTTCATAAAATAGACTTAGAAATTCAAAGTTTTATTATTGATCAAACTTTTAATACATTCAACTTCTTGGATAAAAAAGGACATTCAAACACATAATTAGACATCTTCAAGCGAACAAAATAGTCTTTTAAACATCTTAAATATCTTCAAGCAAATAAATAGTCTTCAAGGAAATAGTATTCAAATGAAATACATCTTAAACATCTTCAAATAAAATAGTCTTCAAACGAATAAATTGTCTTCAAGTAAATAAAATTAAACATTGGAGTGTTTTTAGAGCATATGTGTGTTATAACTAAACCAAACCCAAACTGGCTATTTATACAAATTCTAGGATGACAAAATGGTAAAAAAAAGAAAAAAAGGTTAGAAAACGGCTATAAACGGTAACATAACGACTAATAAAAAACCCGGGTAAAAACCAGTTTTTTAACCGGTTTCGATTAATCGATTCTGAACCGGTCCTAACGATCGGATGGCATAACCGGTTCCAACCCGACAGTTTTCGTAAAACCCGATCCGGTTTCTCATAAACCGGTTTTGAATCGGGTTCGGGCTCGGTTTATTTGAACCGGGTTTTCTCAACCCGGTTTTTTTGCCCACCTCTAATGGATGCATCGATATAGATTTTCATTATTTTTTGAAAAATGAATATTCATAAATTTGATGCCGATGCATCCAAGATGGATGTATAAAACAAAAAAGTATGATTTTTTCAGTTTTGACGGATTATTGTGTTGTTAAACATTTAAATAATGATAATTAATTCTATACTATGTTAATTTTACAGACTTATAATGCACCAAAATGAAGTTTTTGAATGTTCTTACTTTAAAAGTGTTCTCATTTGATTGAAACTCTATATCTATACTATATATAATGGAGGGAGGGTTTTTTTTTTAAAAGGTTGATCACCTTTAACTTTAATTAATTTAAGTAAAAGGGTATTTTTGGACTTTTCATGGTATAGTGAGAAAGTGTGTAGTGAATGAAAAATAAAAAAGATTGAAAAAGGTAGAAACAAACGGAGTTAGCCAACGACTAGAAACAGAAGCCCACCCCCAAGTCGCCTAGGGGGCGGTGTAGCTGGTTATTCACGGGCGAAAAACTAGCGACTTGGGGTGTGTATTGTCTCACTCCGCTTAGTCTAATAGATCTCAGGATGCTTTGACATCTTGTTTACCTTTTACCTTTCTTTTGTCTTTTGGAATGGTGACATCTATATCTATATCCATAATTACATCATTTATTGAACTAGCCAAGTGTAATAGTCTTGTTATAAGAACGATTTTTTAAAGGAAGTCGATAAAAATACCATATATTTTTATAAATATATTACAACTATATATACAATATATATTTAATAATTTGTTATAAAAACTATATATTATGATAAGTTTATCAAAAATGATGATAAGAGTATGATGTTACTTTTCTAAAAGAAGTATTCGTTGTAATAAAATTAAGGGTCTTGCTAATAACAGTCTTATGGGTTGTCATTAATGTGCATAAATAGTTATACTTTTTAGCATAAAAATTTGGAGGTGAGTTTTTGATATGAACGATATAAATTTTTTATGTATTCTAATAACAGTCTTTAGGGATGTAGTTAGTATTTTCCAAAAATTAATTATATGTTTTCAAAGTTAAAACTTTCAACATCTGGAAATTGATGTGAATTGTTTATTATGAACTATATAGAAACGATTGTTTAGGTTTTGACTTCCTTGTTTTTTTAACTAAAAAAATCCTACATAGTTTAATCATTGAGCTTGCATTATAATGATTGATTGAATCATACTACTAAATTACTAATAATATAGTACATATTATGAAAACGAGTTTCAACTGATCATTATTCCAATATATTATTGTGGTAAGTTTTTGACCATTAATTCATATTAACACGTCTTTGATTTGGTGTAGCCGTTTGATAAAAACTTTCGTGGTTTGAAATCTTACTTAATACGCAAACGTGCATGTAATATTATGCGTATTTTTGCAATTTTTAATAGAAAACCCGTGAATTTGCCTTTCGTATTTTGTAATTACCCGGTAATATAATCTTAATTACGCCAACAACTATGTTATGAGTTCTTAGATCAAAAACTCAATAACTCATCTAAATCAAACCAAATATCATGAACAAACATATAAAATGTGAAGTTTTATGTTAATCATACACAACTATGTCTAAGAAAAGATTGTTTTTTCATACTTTATTCTCTAGCAAGACGTTAAAGCAGCAAGAAAACAATTACAATAACAAGAGAAAAGATGGGCCCATTGTCCATAACTTTCTTATCACGACTAGAAATCCAAATGTAAGATAAATATATAATAGAATGAAACACGTCGCCACTCGATTCTTCACTAATCCGATGAATATATACTATGTGATAAGACATTCAATTACAATTAATCAGTCCTCAAAATATCACTCATGTATTAATTCCACATTTCCACTCCGTTCCCATGTACTATGTTTTACTGGCTCCTTGTTTACCAGCTCTTTCAACAGCACAATGTATCTTGACCGATATTCCACATTTCCACTCCAAATCATATGTAGTTTTCTAAAGTGAAAGAAATAATGAGAACAAATCGTCCATATTTACAAAAACCAAAATAGTTTACTGTACTAAATATATACAAGCATTCCATATTTTTTAGTTTTGCTTGAATTCAAAATTCCAAAACTATAATAACATACCATGTATAAAACATTAAAGTGTTCGACCAAAAATACAAAACATGAATTAGAAAAATCATTGTTTGTTGAATATATACGCTAATATTAGGCCACTCCCATCCATTGCGTCTTGGACGTGTCTTGGGGACTTCGTCTCACGACATTGATGGCACCACCGGCCACCGCGTCGTGGGAGAGGTGTTCGAGTTGAAGACGAGGGTGACGAGGTGCATGTGGGGCCCAAACCATTTTCAACGGTCCAAAATAAACAAAAATTAAATTTTAAAAATTTTAAATTTTTTTAACGAGGTAGGAGCTGTTTACAACTTTTTTTTAAATACCTTTTTTACCTTATATAACAACTAATATCACAACCATTTGCTAATGGGGTTGGTGGCCCATTGGTAAGGTATTTGACCTTGAGGTATTCCCTCCGGGTTCGAGTCTCACTCCTCACATTTGTGGGGGTAGATTATTGGGAGGTTTTTCGAAAGTCCTGGGTTGCATCCTAGGCATTCGTATAGTTTAGGGGTATGAGTAAGATAGTTTCACCACTACGAAAATGGGACAATGGAGACTGATTTTTGGGTTCATAGAAACCTGTTGTACAACCGGTCTCTATGGGAAACATAGAGACCTTCTATATTCATACAAATCGGTCTCTATTCTATTTTATATATATAAAAAAATTATTTTTAATTTAAACTCTCTCATGCCATCCTACTGCCCATTGCACCATCACGCATATTTCAATTTTAAGCCAATCTACATTTAAATCCAAAGAATACAACTTAGAGCATATATATATTTACCAATTCATACTCTTTAAACAATACAAATATTCCCATGATCCATGATAAAATCAACGAATTGTTAAAAAGACTACAAAGTAGGACTTGATAAAGATTATCTCCCAACATCCTAATGTATACAATCGATAGGATAGGATTTGCCTGCAAGAGTTATCATAAAACCAAAAATATTTATAAGTCACACTAAGAAAGTCGACTAAGTAAATAAATTACAAAACTGCAACAAACAGGTAATGTGGTATAATTTTATTTAATAGAACCTAACAACATTAATTTTAAGATAAAATCAAGAACATATATTACAATGGTATGGTTCATAGAATGAGCAAAGAAACAAAATTACCTTCAAATCTGCTCCCGCTTTGCAATGGTTACTAAATGTGCAACTTTGATTTTAATATTAATATTAATAGCCTCATCAAGGGCGAGTCTGTAATCTTCAGTTAACTCATGAAAATTAGTTTTTGAAGTGCAATCAAGACGGAAAACTTTATTCGCCATGGATTTTACAAGCGAAAGTACATCCATCCTATCCTCCAGATACAACCTTTTCACCAAAAATTCAAATAGATCGATGCCATAACCCAAAATTAATATTATAATTATATTATTATTTAGTATAAGGAAGAAAAATTACATCATAAAGTAAAGTGAACCCAGGGACACGTATGATTGGGCAGCCTCCAAAGTATTTAGAAAGTCGTTCAGTAGCAAGTGTAGAACTAACTCATCAATACCTTTCAAAATATGACTAGTCAAAAGGAGTATAATGAGTACCGATCAAATCTGAAAAATCATTTTGGTGGGTGGGGGGAAATTAATTAAGGCCGAATTTGGTCAAACTTTTATAGACTTCAAATTTTTACATACATATGTTGGTATTTAATTTAAAGTTATTTTATTTAAGGTAGTTCAATTCGTGATGTCATTTAATGAAAAAACATAAAGACCGATTGGATATAAAAAAAAAACAGGTCTCTATATGTTTAAATTATACATACCGGTTTTTATGTTGCTAGATTAATGTTTGTATGCTTGGTTACCCATTTAAGCAACCAGTCTTTATGGTGGCTCCATTTTGGCCTTATTAAAAAGATCAGTTGTATAGATTCAAAAACCAGTTTGTTATCAATCAACCGGTTTTTATGTTTATAACTGGCTCTAAAGTCACTTTTAGTCACTTTTTTTTTTGTATTAGTTTGTCGTTTTAAAAAAAAAAATCACAACCAAACCATTTCAACCATTTTAAACCTTTTCATACTACTCCATCCGCCCCATTACAAGTGTCTTGTTTTGAATTTTTAAAGTCTTTCTTTTTCAATTTTAACCTTAAATATTTTTGTTGTGTTATATAATACGTGATGAAAGTTATATGAATTGATTGAGTTTTAGATGTGTTTTCATTGGTATAATTTTCATCAAGTATTATATATCACAAAAAAATATATTTAAGGTTAAAGTTGAAAAACAAAGACTTTGAAAATTCAAAATAAGACATTTCTAATAAGACGAAAGGAGTATTACTTTATACAACAAACACTAATGTCAACTGTCACCGACGTTCTCTTCATTCAATCTACAAGGTCAAAAGAGCAATCCTTCGCGGGGTCGTCACTGACAATCCCCGTGAATCCATATTCACAACCATTTTATAATTAAATTGGTTTTCCATCATATCCATTACATTTCGGCAACAACTTCAACAAAATTGGATTCAACAACTACTACAACATCAACAACAACAAAAATCCACGAATCAACATCTAGTGCAACTATTTGATCAAAAGTGAACGAAATAATAAGAACAAATCATCTATATTTACGAAAACCAAAATAGTTTACTGTACTAAATATATAATAATAATTACAAGCAACATTCCTTATTAGTTTTGGTTGAATCCAAAATTAAAATAACCCTGTATAAAACATTCAAGTGTTCGACCAAAAATGTAACACATGAATTAGAAAAATCATTGTTTGTTGAATAGGCTAATCTCTCTCTATATATATAAATCCATATCTTCAAAGTCCATCATACGTTGCCACATAGGATAAAATCCTATGTGTAATCTCCATGATTTTTTTAATTTAATATATACTACATTTCTTTTTCATTACAAAATCAATTTAATTAAAAACCAATATACTATGAATAAAATATTCAATTTTTTATTAGTTTCCAAAATAAATAATTGGTATCAACTTTTTTTTATTTTTGTTAACTAAACAAGCCTATTATTATTTATTTTTAAAACCAAATAAATAAATGTAATATTTATTAAATTTTCCTAATGATATTCTTTTATGTACCAATTTAATTCAATAAATAATTGAAAGAGACTTATAAATAAATAAATAATATTATATAGTTCATGTAGATGATTACTAAATTTATAAACATTTAATCACAAATAATTAAAATAGTCGTAAATACATAAAACAATATGTAATTTTCTTACGTTTGAGATCACATCATCTTTAATTATTTTTAATTATTTAATAGGTGTATTAAATATTAATTAAACCTTATTATTTGAAACTTATAATTTTAAAAAATATATTAAATCATGAATTAAATTACACGTACCTATGCTATATTACCAAATAAGGAATTAATATTATAGTGAGTTACCTGCGCATAGTGACTGTGACAATACGGTACCCGCGTAACACGAATGCGAATATCATTGTACGTGTATGGTATGTTAGGTGTAACTGGATACTTTTACTAATAGATGTAACAACCGTGTCTAGAATCGTCATGGGTTATATGTTTAAGGTTACAAGAATTTCACAAAAACTATGTCTGCTATTTGCTAAAAGGTTTTTTATACATTGAGTTTTTATTTAGTTATTTGTTAGAAAATAATGTTAGTTCTCTAGTTAATATTAATATTGCATGTATGATTGATCTATAGAAATAAAATACAGCAAATTAAGTATGGTTTTGTTACGTGATCGAGTTGGAACGACACGTGACATTTGGACGCCAGCTAGCTGTTGAGGTATTTACGTGTCATTTTCATTTTGAAGTTGTCATTTCACCTAGCTATATATTGGCATTGCATTATTCGAGTTGATTGATGCGGTTTGTTTTTTATTTTATTTTATATTAACAGTTATTGTCACATAAATTGATCGATTTATCAAGCTAATAATAAAGGATTGGATTTAATGTCCCCGTCATAATGTTTACGCAAATACATGTATGGATGAATAGTATTCTTTTGATAAGCGATCAATCAAATGTTCCATGGATGGAGATCCTCTCAAGTGAAACAATTTGAGAGGTCAAGTTGAAGGGATCTTGACTATTAGATTAAAATCAAGGGTCAAAATTCAAAGATATTCAAAGATTGTCTTTGAATCTTGATCAAATCCAGGGGTCAAGATCTCCCCAACTTAGCTAGTCGAGCTGGGATAACATGAGAAAATCCCTATGAATTGATATATATGTTTTGCTATAGACACCCCTCTTCTGATAAAATTTAAATTTTAAAAGTTAATAATATTTTAATATATTAATTAATTATTTGAAATTTGCGTTTTATCGTCATAATTTATTATATATAAACTTTTTAAAAACTTTGAATATACCGTAGCAAATGATTTATTTTTATCTACATTTAGATATAAATTTCGTCGCAATCAGAGATCGAAAAAATTTGTAATATTTTCGGTAATATTACAAATTTTTTCGGTATCCGATTATGACAAAATTTATATCAGAATGTAGATAAAAATAAATCATTTACAACGGTATATTCAAAAAATTTTAAAAGTTTATATATAATAAATTATGACGATAAAACGTAAATTTCAAATAACTAATTAATATATTAAAATATTATTACTTTTTAAATTTTAAATTTTATCGAAATGGGCAAAATTCGCCCTTTTTGTCCTCATAAAATTTTCGCCCCGTGTTTATAAGAAAAAAGGGATGTCTCAACACAAAACATAAATAATTTCGTCCCAACTATTTAACGGGTGGTGCTATTTCCATCACATGAGACAAAATCATGTACAATTAATACTGCATATCGTATAACTGTTTAAAGCTAAAAAAAAGTGAAAATAGACAATATCATGGTGGAAATAGACGAGCTCCTATTTAACTCACTACAAATCCAATTCAACACGTCTCTCACCAAAATATCATTATCTCTCTCACTCTCTCACACACACACATACACACACAGTGATGGGTGTAATCATAATAGACGGTTCGACAGTCCGTTCATTCGTAAACGACGAAGCCCACTTCAAATCAAGCGTCGACACACAGTTCACATCCTTAGACACCAACAGCGACGGCGTTTTATCCCGGTCCGAGATGCGCAAAGCCTTTGAGTCCATGCGGTTGTTGGAAACCCACTTCGGGGTGGACATCAGCATGCCGCCTGAAGAACTAACTCAGTTGTATGATTCTGTGTTTTCGAGCTTTGATGGAGATCATAATGGTACTGTTGATAAAGACGAGTTTAGATCCGAGATGAAGAAGATCATGTTGGCTATTGCTGATGGGTTGGGATCTTCGCCTATTCAGATGGCTGTTGAAGATGATGATCAGAGTTTCTTGAAACAGGCTGCCGATTTGGAAGCTGCCAAGATATCTGGTGGGGGTTCATAAATCATCATGATATATTATATACTCATGATTTTTGTATCTTCTTCTATAATAAAAAAGGGGTTGTATTGTGGTTTAGATTTTGTGTTATGGGAAGTCAAATAAAAATGTCAAGGTCAATGACTCAATGGTGTTGAAACTTGAAACTTGAAACCATGTGTTCTGATTGATTTCTGGCTTTTTGCAATGATGCTTATCTTGAGATGTGTACTTTTATTTCTTAAAATGACCAAAAAATAAAAAAAAACAAAAGAAAAATTCATTTACTAAAACATAATTGGACTACAACAAATACAAATACATATACAGTAAAAAAATATCATCATCATATTATAAAAATGAACTATCATTTATGAAATAACCGTGTGTATAAAGGTGGTATATGTTATATAAGTGAATTTAATAAGCAGTTTTATGAAATAACAGTGTGTATAAAGGTAGTAGATGTTATATAAGTAGATTTAAAGGTGGTGCAAGATACCTCCCATTATGCTTTTTCTATTCGTGATTTTCTGGAGATTCATATATCATCTGGTTTCAGATCCACTGATAAGTCAATTCTATACGCGGTTTGTGTTACTTTCTGGTGGTTGGAGTATTTGGAAAGCTCGTTACGGGCTGATTTTTCAAGAGACTTCATGGTCAGTCAGTGTATATTTGAGGACATACAATCTCTTAGGTATATTTGGATTAAAAATCGGGTGAATAAGATCTCCATGTCTTGGATTCTTGGAAAAATCTCCTATTTATGTAGACATATAGTATATAGAGTGGTGTATGTAGCAGTGTGTCTAATTATTAAAATGGATTTTTGAAAAAATTTTAAAGCCGAATATGTTAGAAAATAATGAAAGGAAGAGAAATAAGATATTGTGATTGGAAAGGTAAGATCAGAAATAAAAAAAGAAACGACGCCTGAGAGATTCGAACTCTCGCGGGGAAACCCCATGTACTTAGCAGGCACACGCCTTAACCACTCGGCCAAAGCGTCGTCATATGCTTATTCCATCATCCCGTTTATTTATATACCTAAAGAATCACAACAGAAAACCTTCTCAAAATACATAAACTATAAACACGATCATCTGACACACAAATAAAAAATCAAAACTCACCAAACAGAAACCTCAAATGGCATCCACCGCCACCATCACCACCGCAACCCACCGTTGCAACACCAACACACACAATTCCCCCATCTCTCCAAACCCTCCCAACGACAATTACGGACTCAGCAGCCCACACTTCCAACGCCTAATCACCCACTACTACACATCATCAAAACCCACTGTCAAATCAATGAAAATCACCCCCGCATTTCTGGCGACCGACCCAACCATCCTCTGTGCTATCTGCAAAGAAGACTTTTTAACCAACGACCAAACCAAACAATTACCCTGTAAACACCTTTATCACTCCCAATGTATCCTCCCGTGGCTCTCCGACAACACCTCTTGCCCCTTGTGTCGCTTTCAATTACCCCAACACCTTGTTGATGCTACATTATCAGGAGGAATTCCTAATAATATGGATCTAGACGATGAGACCATGTTAAGGATTGGGTTTCAGAACCTTGATGATCAAATGTACTTAGAGCCCGTTTTTGATGTTGGTAGTCGTAATGTTGCGTTTCCTTATTATGACCAACAATTGATGATGATGAGAAGGGAGTCAGTTGAGATTGATGATTCTCAGTTGTTTATGGATGATGATGATGATGATGGCCGGCCAGAGAGGGAAAGGGTGTTGCCACCGCGTTTTCAAAATTCGGGTGTGGACGAGGGGAATGGTGTTGGTGGAGAGCAAGATGGAATTGCTCGTTGGGATGTTTGGGCTGACAGTCCTTTTTTCTGTTAACATACTGGGACTGTGAGATTTTGGGTTATGGTCTACTTAAACTTGAGCTATTGTTTTTGATTAAGTTTATTACGACTATTTTATTTACATATACAATAAGTATTTTCGATAACATTACGCTACCTTGTACTGAAGTTGAAGTTAGCATATCAGTGTAGTTTAGTATTTATGCAGATTTAGGGCGGTATCTATTACTTTGGAAACAATGCATGTTTTTTCTTCTTCTTTCATTTGGCTGTTTTTTTGTATAGTCTTCATAAATCTTATGATCTATATGTAAGTGTATAAGTAAGTATATAAAAGTATACTCCGTAGCAGATTATCGGCAGGTTAAACTCTTGATCATTGGGTCTACTGGAGGATAGATAACCGTGCGATACATATTTGCTACTAGCAATCATGGTTTAGGAATATTTAGGCTTTGAGTGGAACATTGGGAGGGTGATTTTTTGATATTGATTATCTTAGGTCTTAACTCTTGGATAGATTGTTATGTAATTGGCCATATTTAAGTTGAAGACAATAGATCCGGGTTATGCGTCTTATATCTAATTGTATATTTTTGGCCTATGCATTTCTTCTATCTTTGTATGTGATATATAATATAGTTAGCAAATAAAATCTGTTAAATATCCATTCTTTTTCATTACATGACTGGAATAGAGTTTTCTGGTGTCAATGCTGGTTGGGATTCCTGGGATGTGCAATGCCCTGAACACTGCAAATTTTGGGTATATGGTGCTTAAACTTGAGCTATTATTGAAGTTTCATTCCCTTTTTCTGATCACTTCAGTGTATGTATTACAATACGTGTAGGCGATGTTCATGTTTAGAAACTTCGCGCATCACACTGTTTATACAAGCTTCCCCAATTTCAGTTCTTATTTTTATGGCTCCGATTGTCTGGCATTCACCTAGGGGTCGAGTTTGGAAAGAATCGGTGTTGCTATCTTTTACTTTGTTTCTAGTTTTTCTTTAGTTTGGCCTTTTGTATTTTAAGGATGGACATATAGTCTGCAAAAGACTATGATCCATATGTATGCATAGAATAAGCAATTAAAATATACAAGGATGTAGAAGATACCTGAAGTACACTCATGGTCACATATTTGGTGATTGTGAACATTGTTTTGGAGGATCTAGGGGAAGATTGGCCATTGATGCAGCACTATATCCACTTATTCAATACAGACTTACATGACTTTGTTTACTCTGTAGATGGTATAGATTGCATGCTCTTTCCACATTTACACTAGCAATTTTTTTTTTTTTGTCATTATAGGATTAGGAAAGAGTGGGAGGGATTTCTGTCTCTAGGGGATGTCCCGTTATTTAACTTTTTAACCGTATAACATAAGATGTGTCCAAACTATTTTGCTTTTGTTATTTGCTATATAACTGCAAGTAGCAAGTCAGGGTAGTGAATGCAGTGTCTCAATTTAGTCGTAAAATCTATGTCCCAGCTTATATCATAATATATAACTCTCATAGTACCCTTTTAGCTTAAGATTTTGTTTAAAAAAACTTAGACTACAACAAAGATGATATCCAATCCTGCCGTAGAGGGAAAACGTAGATAATCATACTTTTACCCGACCCGATGAAGAATGTTTCTAACTATTATAAGCAGCTTAGAGTCTTAGACTGTTTATTGTTATCTTTTTGTGTCTATGTAGACCTGGTAAGTTTTGACTATCTAAACGGATGCCCGTGGCCATGGGATCCACTTATCCAGATTAGGTTGTAGTATACAAATATCTTCTTCTTCTTATAAATATGTTTAGAGAATTTTAATCATGTGGGTGGTCAATTTCATATAATTTCCTGGCAATTTACTATCATATGTCATTATCTAGACCACATGTCCCAACTTGGCAGGCAGTTTTGATAGTGTTATTAGATATTTTAAAAATTTTGATATCCTTAACATTCCACTTTATATATATACCATTAATATAATATATGCTGTTAAAATTGTACAGTGTAGTAACATAATAAAAAATTATTGTAACTTTATTATTTCCCTATTGTACATAGTGTTAAACTTTTATGAATTTCTACAACAGGGTTATGTAAAATCAAAATCAAAATCTTTTATAATAATGTGTACACACTCACACACACATCATATCCTAATTGAATATACTCCTTTATTTTTAAAACTCATAAATATAATAATCAAATGAGTTAGCTAGGGTCGGGGTTTGGAGTCCAATTTTATACCTAATCGTATATTTTTTTTAATTGTTTAGAAGGGCCGTAAGTACTTTCATTTCATGTTGTCAAATTAGAAACTTCTTTTGACTTCACCTTTGACAGATAGCTTCGAGACAGAGATCATCTCCTAGAGGTTTTTTCCTTCTCGTTTCATTTGGTCAATGCGCACTATTTTTCAATACAAATATTCTACGCACAGAGACTGTCATAAGAAAAAATCCACACCTGCCATATTGTTCTCGAATATTGTTAATCCTGTAATATAAAAGTTCCAACGACAATTATTTGGTTATCCGATAACAAATCGTACAATACAGCTGAACGTGAATATCAAATTATCGATAATTTAGTAATAATAAATATCCACAATTATATTTAAAAAAATAGATGAAACTGATTTTTTGAAAAGGAAACTTGGATATTTAGAAAATAAAACACTTAAAAAGGCTTTGTATTATTTTCGACATGCATCAGTTTCATGAATTTCATGCATGGTACTATGGTATCCTTTTATTTAAAAAAAATAAAATCCTTTTGTTTTTATGGTAGCATAATAAAAGTAATCAAAATGATTCACCTTTAATTTTATCTTCTTTTTGTTTTTCATTCATATATGAGGATTTTTTTTTTTGTGTGGATAACGACCATTATCTTGTTTGCCTAAATATTTACTACATGACCATTGCTTAATTTTCATAGTGTGTGGAGTGGGGTGGAGTGGAGTGGAGGAAACTATTATTAGTCTTTAATTAATCATCATAAATATAAATATCCTTTTTCATAATTCCACGTGGCATAATTGTTGTGTTATACACGAAAATTCCATTCCATGGAATTGTCAAGTTCAACAAGGCAAGTCAGAGTGGATGGCTTTTGCACTCCAAAAGTTTCCACAAAACGCATCCTTTCTAATCCGTTCACTTCTTATCTTATCAATTATTTAAAAATAAATAAATAAATAAATAAAATTATCATAGCATAAAAAATTGTCATATTCATTCATGGTGGTTTGTCTTCTCCTTTTTGATATCAATCAATCAATTTATGTTTTTATATAATAGGCAATCTACCCACACAATAAGCATGCACGTATTTCGATCTACCAAGTGTTTTGTTAATACGTGTCCTATTAACGGATCGAAACAATTTTCTCTAAAACAGGCTCAGAACGATGATTATGGTTGCATTGCATTCTAGTTGTTTTACTTTTATGTAATGTATTTTTCGAATTCTTAGTTTGCTAGATTAGTTGATCTAGCTTGTTTCCACATACATATGACATGTCGTATGTATGAACTAATGTGACATTTAGTCACGTTATTTGTACTTATTTGGTTGGTGTTCTTATAAAATTCACCGGGGACTCAAAAAAATAATTCCGTGAAAATATATCTTCTTTTTTGGTTGTTGTCGGTGTGGGATAATTAATGATGAGATTATCACATGTGATTTAGTAATTACGAAAATAACAAATCACATGATTTGTTAATTGTTACATTAAAAAATATATATATTTCAATGAATAAGTAAATAAAATTAATGGAGCTAATTTCTTTAAGGAAGCGTAAGTTACAAAATAAATAATAATATTTTGAATGCCTTTTAAATTACAAAACAGTTTGTTATTTTTATAAACCATGTTTTTGTATGATTTTCATAACTAAATATCAAATGACATAAGTTACAATAAGTTATATGGAGAAGTTTGACGAAACATTTACGAAAAGTATATTTAGAATAAAATTTTTAGCTGTTATATGGTTTAGTGGCAATGAGGTCTCTTTTCTCACAAGAAGTCAGGGGTTCGAGTCCCACCTTCGGTATATTTGGGGTGACCACAGGTATTTAATTTCTACCTATGGTGAGCTTGAGTGAGTTTTCCCTTCCAAATCTCTGGGTGATAGAGATTTCTCATCGAGGGGTTTAAATTGGGGATATATTCGGTGAGGCCGGGAAACTCTAACGCGAACCCGGTTAAAACAACGTATGCTAAACCTCACGATATTCACGAGTGATTCACACCTTAAAAAAAAAAAATATTTTCCATGACTTTGTTTGTTACTAAAATAAATGGTTTAAATAGTTTGACTTAAATTAGTTAAATTTAAATGCTAAGGATTTTTTAGAAGTTTCGAGAATTGAAAATTTAAGATATTAAGAAAAAATATTAAATTTTTTCTAAGGGTTTATACTTTTATAGATATATAAACGTATTTAATTACTATTTTATATGTAACAATTATTTTTTTTGGAATGAACAACAAATATATAATTTTCCATATCTTATCAAAAGTATATTGAGTTCAATATATACAGGATAATAATACATGTTCGAGGATACATGTTAACAAAGAAAATTTTGTTTTACTAAGTATAACTTCTAATTGGTTGACGACATATCAAACTTCAAAGATCCACCTAGAAAATAGATAAGTCAATTGGACCAATAACAATTTAGATTCAAAAATTTCATGCGGTTATGTCAGATGCGATTTATACTAAGTTCGTATTATACTATGTTTAATACTATATATATGAAACACGAAAATGTAGAGATTGAGTCAATCATCATGTACAAGTTTGTTAGTTACATATATATGTCGACAAATATAGATTAAGTACGTCATCAGAAACTTAATTAACCTTCCTATAAAAGCAACCCCTTTGCAATCCCTTCTCTTTAACTTTCCATTTCGTACCAAAACTCTCTAGCTTTTTTCTCTTCTCAAAACACATAATACAACTTTTCTCTCTTAAAACTTCCATATATATATATATATATTTTCGATAACATGGTGGCCTTCGAAGACATCATATCCGGCGACACTTGCATGAAGGTAGGCTTATTCATTCTTGTGCAAGCTCTTGTTTATCTTATTCTATCAAGTTCTTCCAATATATTCTCAAAGACTGCCCCTAGTCTTCGTGCAACCAGCTTTAGAACAGTTAGGTCCGTTAGCATTCGACGAATAATGGCTGCTCTCTCCGACTTGCCACCCGGTGGTGAGACTTCTCCTTCCATCAAAGGCTCGATGGCTTTGAATAGACAAGACTCGGTTCCTGCTACTCATGATCACTCTTCGTAGATTTTTTTTTTGATTTTGATCTGGGATTTATTTGTTTGTGAATATCGGATGTGGATCGATGATTCTTCATTTGTAATCGGGATTATTGTATGATTTGTTTGTGAATATGGATCATTATCATAGTTTATGACTTTATGTATGTAATGAAATATGAACATATAGTGTTTGACTTTTTTATATATGATTGTTTGTATTTTGTATTGTAATAAAATCATTAGAAAATTGCAATTAGGTGATTGAGTTCATATAATGTCCCAACGTGCATTATTGATGGTTCCATTGATATTTAAACATTTATCTTTAAATATAATGATTCTAATAATTAAAAATTCTTTGCCAAAATGATATGTGTATTTCATTTATTTGAGTGGTCTTCTTAAAGAGAAACCTTTTCAAATGAGCTATACAGAGATGTGTTTAAATACGTGTAATAAGCCAAAATTCTCAATATATATGAACCACATTTAATAAGCTTAATTTTGACAGGAAAAAATAGTCGACAATGTTGGATTAATATTCAGTTTGAGAAACTTCGTCGTCCACAAAGGTCGTAATCAACCATAATCCATTGGCAACCACCATGAATTAATGAGCTTCAATGATGATATATGAAGGGAAAACCATAATTTATGAATGGAATTTTTTAACTTGCATAAGTATTGAACCCTTAATTTTTTAAAAATTTGTTCTTTAAATCTTTAATTTAAAATTTATTTCTTTTGTTATGAATAAATAAATGTATAATTTCAAATTTTAGAAACTATTGAGCTCGTAAATAAATGTTAATACATGTCTTAAAAGACACAAGCAAGCAAAATCCAATTAATGAACTACATGTATGTAGGTAAATTGCTCAACTTTTGTGGTGATATGTAAACTGAGGCTGAAAAGTATAGCAGCCGATTTTTTTAGCAAAGAATTTATAATTATTAGAATATTTCTGTTATATATGTATATATATGAGCCGATTTTTGAACCGAAAAATAAGTCCGAGTCTATTTTTAGATTTTTTTTTCTAGGGCGAGTTGTAAGGAAATATATTAAAAGTATGTTTAAACTTTGGGGATTTTTTTAATGACAGCCCTTATGACTGTCAATAACTGTCAATAACCTGCATAAAAAACTTGTACCTTTCATATCAAAAGCTCACCCCCTGAATTTTATGATAAAAGTACAACTATTTTATGCATGTTAATGACAGCCCTAGCCCTAAGGGCTGTCATTAGCAAAACCTTTAAACTTTAGTATAACTGAATATTAGTAAGTAAAACTTTTAATCGGTAAGACACAATTTCATAAATTTGCTTTAGGCTTTGAAATCGGTTGAGACGCCCCTGAACTAGGCCTAATTCTTTTGTACTAAAATTGCCGAAGTTTTGGTATAATATGTAGCTGATTTATAAATTTTTTTTTCTTTGCAGGTATTAAACTTTTAATTGTGAACTTTTGATCTTTATGAAATGCAAAACCATGCAAGTTGAATACATCAAAAAACTTAACCTCAATTAGTTTATTAAAACCGTTAAAAAACGATCGAGTAATCGAGTCACTTCAATGATTGGACCACCAATAATATGGAACCGGTCTGTTTGAGTTACATACACCACCCCGTTATGTTAGTTGTTTTATAATTTTTATATTCGTGGAGATGTTTGCAAAAAATAAAATAAAATTACAACCATCTATAATATGATTATCATGTGTGTCTGAGTGGTCGAGACAACTACTATCAAGAGATTTAATCTAGGGCAGAATCAAAAATTTTGTTGAATAGGTTGCTTATTATCAAAATTATCAAGACTTATAGATATAATGAGGAGTTCAAATACAAATTTACATCACATTAAACTAAAATTAGGAAAGAAAAAATTTGTTTAGCAAGTTTGACTGCATCCTCTCGGATGTATGTAGCTCCGCCTCTAAGTTTAATGGCTAAAGACTCGTTTTATTTGAATAACTTGAATTTTCCCAAAAAGGTCAATGTGTTTGGTTGACGTGCTGAGATGAATAGGTTGCCGACAAAAGATAATTAGCTGATAAGGAACGTGGCTATTTCTTGCAATACTTGCCCACTTTGTGATGAATGTCCCGAGTCAATTGACCATTTGTTGACAGCCTGCTCATTTGCAAACTCTATTTGGCAGATGGTGAGTATATGGTGTAAAATTTCTCTGATCTTTGCTTTTTCTACTCGTGATTTGTTGGAACTACACTCGACATCGGGGTTAGCAAAAGCTATGTTTCAGTCAATCATCTTGATATCGTGTTGGAGAATCTGGAAAGCAAGAACGAGCTAGTATTTCAAGGGACACCATTGTCCATACATCGGGTCTTTGCGGATATCCAATCTCTTGGGTTTTTGTGAATCAAGCATCGTGCAAGAAAGACATCTTTGGTATGGCAATTATGTGTAAATATATATTATTTGGTGTTTGTATAGTTTTTATGGTGTATTTGGTGGTTGTAACATTTTGATATATTAATAAAAGTCGCCATTTAAAAATAAAAAAAATCTTATTAATTTTTGTTGAGCATTCGTGATGAAGAAGCAAAAGATATGCTTTTTTCCCCCTTCTTTTCTTTGCCCCGAAGCTTAATGCAATATAATCCTTCTCACATTAATATAAACAATTAAACAGTCCTCATGACAATAATGTTTTCTAGATTCTCAATTAATAAATATTCCGTTTGTAGGATAAGTAATTTACAAGGAAAAATAATTATTTTTAGACAAACAGTTCATTTTTGAACCTTCTATTAACCGGGATAAACGTATAGAATGCTAACAAAGTCATTCACTTATTTGATACTCCAATATGATTTGGTTTTTATTTCCAACAACAATTTACTACAATTTTCTGTCATTCTAAGCTATTCATTTTCATATGCAAAACAACAGTTGATTTCATTTATTGATGATTATGTTATCTTAATCTTAATCTTAATATATACTAAAAGATAATTAACTTAACTTTAATTGACCTATCATAATTCTCAATTTCTTTAAATTAAGTTATTAAACATGTGACTAAATTATCATAATTAAAATTATAAATTAAAAAATATGGGCCCACAAAAAACTTTAATTATTAATTATATTAACAATTATAGAAAAATCTCATTAATTTACACTTTTTTGTTTTCCATCACTAATTTAGACTTTTAGATTTTCATAAAAGAATAAATCTTACTAATTACTTAATTTAAATATAAAAGACAACTGAACTAACAACTATTGACCAATCAAAACTGTCAATTTCTCTAAATTAATTAATCAGCACATGTCATTAATATAATTTACATTTTTTATTTTCTCATCATTAATTTATACTTTTTAACCTTTTTTTAAATAATAATTATAGAAATAGAGTTATTAAAAAAATATAGATTTATTAATTTGTATACCCATGTTAGAAATAGAAATATAAATAATAATAAAAATAATAATTATACAAATAGAGTAAATCTAACCTAACAACTATCAAATATGTGATAAATAACCCGTGTATTTGACACGGGACTAAATCTAACAACTATCAAATATGTGATAAAATAACCCGTATATTTGACACTGGACTAAATCTAATTACGATTTATTTAAAAAAGCGTGGTTATGAATAACAACATATCCTTTTCAGATTCACAATAGTTGTTGTGTGGTCCATATATGACTTCTTGTGGGAGTGATCTTTGATTCAAAGTTTCAAACAAAACCATTTTTCTGTAAAGAGCTTAACATTTCATGTAACATCTTGCACTTAATCGAACATAACTTTTTCTTTACTAAAAAAATGTAAATTAGTGATGGAAAACAAAAAAGTGTAAATTAACGAGACTTTTTCTCTAACTATCAATATAATTAATAATTAAAGTCTATTATTAATAAACTATATAAAGATTTGTATTTATCTGATATTTTTTATTATTAATAAACTAAATAAAAAGTTGTATTTATCTAGTCAAACTAAATAAAGACCGGGTTGTTTTTTTTAAACTAAATAAAGATTGAGTTGTTTTTTTTTTAAATAATATAATTTAGTCACATGTTTAATAATTTAATTTAGAGAAATTAAGAGTTGTGACTGGTCAATTGATGTTAGGTCAGTTGTCATTTAGTATATATTAAGATTAAGATAAGATTAAGATTAAGATTTAGATTAAGATACATGTTTTTTAAGGTCGTATGGCTACCTTAAACCTGAAAACAAAATATAATAACTATTGACGGACCTTGTATTGAAAATGACCCGTAGCATAATTTTTTTTTAAATTAATAGTGTATCTGTGTAAAGTAACAATAAAGACTAAATTGCTACGATTATCAGAGGTTTTAAGAACTTTTGCCTATTTTTAGCGGTTTTTAAGTGCTTTTGACAGTGTTTGCAGTTTCGATATTCCATTTAGTTGTACAAATACGACTTTATAAGTTTCATTGCTCGGGCTACCCCTACATCCAATGTAGTTCCATTCTGATAATAAGTAAAAGTCTAAAGTTATTTATTTTATCGAATGACCTGATTATTCTCATATTGTTTTCAAAATTTTAAATTTGTTAACGTGGGGCTCTTATTTCCACCTCTTTCTAAATACACACCTTAATGTACAATAGTTTATGCATAGTGTACAACTCTTTATTGCATAATAAAAGATGTATTTAGACAAAAGGAGATAAAAATAAATACCCAATTGTTTTCAATTATATATATATGGTTCCCATAGCAAAGAAAAAATATTCAAGTTTATATGTAATCTCAACCCTTCAAATAAATTAAACATTTGATCCCAACCATTAAAAGTCAAAATCAACTTAATTTCTCCTAATCATGGCAACCATTTAATTTTTATCCCTTTTATTATGGC